>APFE030167905.1:0-16678 GCA_000404065.3 Pinus taeda
AGTAGTTTCTATTTTTAGCAGTTTCACCTCTCACCCAAGGTGGCCAAAATGCTCATTGGCCAAACTGCTATTTTTAGACATGCTATTTTTAGCACATTCTAAATTTAACATTTCTTGTTGCACATTTTTCAACAGTTTCACCATCGAGACATTTGGAAGCTTCTCGTATTACGATTGCCAGCAACTTGAACGTTAGCATAATGAATACCTAACCATAATATCTCATATACATACTTGTAATTGTGGCACAAACATATAATAAGATTCACCATGGTGTATAATTAACAAGTTATATTCATTGTACGGTCGAGACATTGAAAGCATAATGTATTTATTAATGTATGGATCAGTATTGTTGATATGTGTTTATATCAAAAGTGAGATTCATTATGAAAGTTTGTTAGTGATGGTATCAACAATTATAACGTTGGGAATAAAATACTTTTATAGTTGATATATAAACATCAATGGTGTTGATAATAAAAAGAAAATCCAACAAAGGAATGATAACACAAATATTCCTATAGTTATAACTTGATTAAAGCTATTCTAGGCATATTGTTTTAACAAATATTGAGTTTGTTAGATAAGGACCAATTAACCACAAATTGGTTGTGTTATTGAGTAGTTTCTTACATGTGTTTTGACTAAAACTAATAGTGAAAGGGATAAGTAAACTTATAAAGAAGCAAAGTGATGATGTATCTTGATATATAACATAAGTATAAATATATGACTTGAAACCAAAAGCTCAAGTATAAACCGCAGGTTTTGAAAGGTGAGGAACCATAGAGATTTTTACCTTTATAGATCTACATTTTATAGTAGAATATTTGCGTTAATATTAATAAATCAAAAATGATTGTAAGAGAAGGACATTACAAGTGGTATCATAGTTGTAGTTTACAGCATTGGACCTCTTTTGGGTCCTAAAACTAAAATAGTTATGCATGTCATGAACATATTGTTTAAATAACTAAGGAGATTGAAGTATGACTGAAGAATTTAACGGACAAACTTTTGTAGGATCACCAAGGGCTGGTGAGGAACGTGATACTGAACTAGGAAAGGTGGATGGTGGAACCAACAATGCAAAGAAACAAGAATATGAATTTTAAAAATTGATTTGGATGATATTAATGCAAACCAATCAAAGTTGGTCAAATCCAAAGAGGAATGGGAGGAGATTAATGGCTATTTTTTAAGAAAATTGGAAGAATAAAGATTCAACAAAAAGACTCATAGATAAAGATCTAGAAGCAAATCTACTAGTAGAACTAACTCCATAAGTTCTAGTCAAAACCAAACAATTGATTCTAGTGACCAAGGAGAACATAAATCAAGTAGCAATACTTCTATTCCTAGGAAAAGGAAGCCTACCTATCAGTTGTAGGGGGAGTTTAAAAATATTAGGCCCCCTAATTTTGATGACGAATCTAAATCAAGAATGGAGGCATGGCTTCTCAATATGTCCAAATATTTTCAAGTATATAATTTTCCAAGTAATCTGAAGGCGAGATTGGAAACTTACCAGTTGACTAGTAAGGCATCCCTATGGTGGGAAGAGAATAAATTTGTCAAGAGAATTAGAAGTAAGAACTTAACTTGGAAATTGTTCAAGAAAGAACTTAAGAATAAATATTTGACTGAGAGGTACTTTGATGAAAAGGCTAGGGAGTTCCATGAGCTGAAATTGGGGCAGTCTACTATGGATGAGTTTGTTAATAAATTCATGAGTCTATTAAGATATGTGCCCTATTTGAAAGAGGAAAAGGAAAAAATACAAAGATTGATCAGTTGCCTACCTTTTTCATATAGAGAAAGAATTGAATTTGACCAATCAAAGACCATAAATGAGACCATTGAAAAGGCCAAATTGTGTTTCAATCAGAGTAAAAAAAAAAAAAAAAAGGAAAAGGTCCAAATGATGGGTGGCAAAGAAACCTGACAGATTCAATAATAAGAGGAAGGGTTCAAGCAAGGGATTATAACATAAATGTAAACCAACAAAATAATTTGGGGCGGAAAGGAGGATCTGGGACAGGAAACATAAGTTTCAGTGAATCATTAAAACCACCAACAAAATGTTGGGGTTATAGTGAAAATCACCTATGGAGAGATTGTACACAGAATCCATTAAACAAGAAGATGGCATTAAAAAATATTTAGGAAGCATTTATTGTAAACAATGTTGCATGTAACATAACCAGAATCAATGTTGCACTCGATGAGAGGCAAGCAGATCATCAATCCACCATGGTGGAAGTTCAAGGTAAGATTCCTTATAAAGATACATATGTGCCTATATATCTAGGATCTACATTAAGTTACATTTCTCCTACTGTAATTGAAAGTTGTAAACTTGCAAAGGAAAAACAACATAACCCTTGGTTAGTCCAGTTGGCCACAAGAACTAAAAGAAAAGTGATTGAAATTAGCAACAATTGCATTGTAAATCTCAATGGAATGCATACGACACTAAATATGAGAATATTACCCTTGGGATCTTATGATATTCTTATAGGTATGGACTAGTTGGAGTCACACAAGGTGATAATTAACTATCATTAGAAAATTCTTTTACATGTGTTGATGATAAGGGAGAAGTTTGCATAATTCAAGAAATTCTAAGGAAGATTTTTGTTAGACAAATCTTTGCAATACATATGAAAAATTATGCTAGAAAGGGGTGTCACATGTTCATTTTTCAAATACAAAATATTTCTAATGATGGACAAAAACCATCATTAGAAGAATATCCCATACTAGAACAGTTTAAGGATGCTTTTCCAGAAGAAATATCAAGACTTCCTCCAAGAAGGGATATTGATTTTACCATTGGTCTTATACCTAGAGTTGTTCCAGTGTCAAAGGCCCCATACAGAATGAGTATCCCCAAATTAATGGAGTTGAAGATTCAGTTACTAGATTTTTTGGTGAAAATGTATATAGATCCAAGTGTGTCTCCTTTGGGATCACTAGTTCTATTTGTGAAAAAGAAGGATGGTACATTGAGATTGTGCATAGACTGTAGAGAGCTTAATAAGATGACCATCAAAAATGAATATCCATTGCCTAGGATAGATGACTTGTTTGATCAAGTCAGAGGAGCTTCCATTTTCTCTAAAATCGATCTAAGATTAGGATATCATCATATCAAAATTAAGGATGAGGGCATTTACAAAACAAAATTTTGCACACATTATGGACATTATAAATTTGTAGTACTTCCATTTGGACTTACTAATGCACTAGCTACATTCATGTGCCCTATGAAATGTGTGCTAAGACCATTTCTACATAAGTTTGTAATTGTCTTTATAGATGATATTTTGGTATACTCTAAGAGTAAAGAAGAGCGCGATCAACATTTTCATATGGTCCTTCAAACTCTTAGAGATAAGGAATTATATGTTAAATTCAACAAAGTGTTCATTTTACCATAAATAAATTCATTATCAAGGACATGTAATATCATAAGAAGGAATTGTTGTTGATTCGGAAAAGATAAAGGGAATAATGGAGTGGTTGGTACATAAAAATGTGGAAGAAATTAGATCCTTTATGGGAATCACAGGTTACTATAGGAAATTTATAGAAGGATTATCCAAACTTGTATATTCAATTACTTCTTTGCAGAAGAAAGGAATCAAGTTTGAATGGAGTCAAAAGCGTTAAGACAACTTTGATAAGTTAAAATAGTTATTGACCACAACTCCAATTTTAAAACCATTTTATCCTAATAAGGACTTTGTTGTGTGTACAGATGCTTGCAAGGCAGGTCTAGGAGGAGTTGTGATGCAACATGGTCATGTTATATTTATGAATCTAGAAAATTAAAAGAACATGAGAAAAATTATGCTACTCATGATTTAGAACTTGCATCCATCATTCATGCGTTCGGGATGTAGAAACATTACCTTATAGGAAGAAAGTTTCAATTAAGGACCGATAATGTTAGTCTCAAATATGTATTTGATCAATCTAATCTAAATGTTAGACAAGCAAGGTGGTTAGCATTTATTAGTGAATATGATTTAAGATTACACATATTAAAGTAAAAGAAAACAAAATAGTTGATACTTTAAGAAAATATGTGCTATATCAGCAACAATCTAGTCAACAAATTAGATAGACCAAGTAAAATTAGCTGCAAATCCCAATTCAGAATATTTGAAAATTAAGGAAGAAGTTCAAAAAACTGAAACATTAAGTGAGGGGGAGAATGATTTTATGATCTGGAGATAAAAAATGAAAGTTCTCAGAATCTCTCTTAACTAGTGTCAAGTCGTAGTGTTCGTCGTCCTAATTCCAACGATCCTTGAATCACCTCAATCTAAAATCATATGAAGAAGTTATGACATTCTGAATTTTTTGGCCAACAACTAAAAAGCCAACAACAAGGTTGACTCAGTTGCTAATTGGGAAGTTCGTACAACTGACATCATTAGCTAACTATGCAAGATACAGTTAGCAGGGGACCAATTAAGTCTTTACATTTGGCATGTTCATACAAGTGCATTTGGTGCAGTGTAATTCATTTGTACAGTCTGAGGTGGCCCAATCAAAGGCTGCCACATGGCCCAATGAGAGGGCGTCATGTGGCACCCTGTGATTGGCCAAAAATTTTATATATAGGCCCGAAGGCCTGGGCATGGTTTGACCCCTCGATTAGCAATGCAACAACTTCGCACCCCACCACCACGCCATATGGTTATTTCTTAACCCATATGGTCACAGGTTATATTTAATGTCATGTGTTTTGGCATTTGGCGAAGAGGGTTGGGTGGTGACCCTAGCCCCTAGTCACTTTACCAACATACAACCTACAGTGGAAGGGAGATAGGTGAGTAGGAACTCTATCCCCCTGTCTTAGTGTTTACCATGTGCCCACAATGGAGGAGCTAGCAAAGAGGGGTAGGGCACTTAGCCCTAGCCCCAGGTCCCGTCGGCACACATCTAATCGGCGCAGGAAACTATACAACGGGGTGCGGGCGGATAAGCCTCGACCCTTGTTTCTCAGCGGTTGACGTGATTGCTACCCAAGAGCTCTAGCATCAGGGACGGGCAGTTAGCCTCGGCCCCCGACCACATTGCCATGACGTAGCCACTCCTCGACAAAAAAGGAGCTAAACTGGCGGGGACAAACAGTTAGCCCTGGCCCCAATCCTATGGGCACCATGTGGCTTTGATCCATCACATAGGGTTATTGGAAAAATTAATGAGGCAATAAATTGCACTTTTTGCAGTGGGAATCTCATCGGTCTAGGGAAAATTGTCACTCGGCGGACTGAGAAAAAGGCAAATTGTCACGTAATTAGCAAGTTTTACCAATTTGCAGGATAGATAGGAAAGCTTAGCTTAGAGGAGCATATTTTGCTTAATTTTTAACCTTTTTGAGCTCAAGACGAGCCTAGATGGCAGTTTTTTAGTGTCCTGGACTTAAGGCAACCTTAGTTTTATGATTTGAGCACTTTATGATGGACTTTTTACAGAATCAGTTCTTTTAGTGCCAAAGGCAAAGACAAATTTGAAGTAGTGTGGAGGCATATTTGAGCATGGAGAGAACCTCTTTAAAGGTTTTCTAGCCTTCCAATTTCATATGCATCAGTTTTTAACTATTTTTAGTCTTTTCTCAATGTGTCAAGGAGAGAAACCCTTTTTAACTTTTCGTTGTGGAGGAGTTGCATGTTTATGCTTTTAATTTAAGGTGGAGTACAAGGACCTATTGTGTCTGACTCCTTTTTATGTCCACATTTTCATGACTTGTTGTAGGGAGTCATATTTTTGAGTGATAATTGTTTGTAGGTGAATGTTTCTTTGTAGGAGAAACATACCATTCTACTGTCAACAATTTGTATGGTCTCATTTACTACTAAAATCAATATATCGGTCTAGTTGTTGGAGCAGGCCCGAAGATGTAGCCCAGTAAGGGTGAACTTCATCATCAAATATTGGTTTCTTCTCTTCATGTTTATCATTTTGAGATGCATTTGATTTTTTCTCTCTTTTAAGTTCATGTGAATCCTTAACTCGCCGTTTTGAAGAGGTTGTGAAACTTATTTTACTTTTAAAGACCCATTTTGTTAACTTGCAAAGTGTTAGAGAACGGTCAGTTTTTTATAGGAGGAGTGTTCCTCCATTTTAGATTAGGTGGTACCAGAGCAGGTTCTAACCAAGTTGCAAGTATGGGCAAGAAACGAAAGCATGAAAGACTCCTAGATTTGGAGGAGATTAATCTATCTCCTCGATTGGAGAATGTTGAGCTAAGGAGATTGCATGAAATTTCAAAGGAGGAGAAAAGGAAAATGTGCCTACAGTTGCAACATGTAGTGGAGGAACAAACTGGTGAGAGTTCCATCCCAGTAATAGCAAAGAACCCCTCTAAGATGAAAGCCAATTTTTGGACATGGAGCATACACAGCATATGGACCCTATGTTGAGAATGATGCTTATAAGTTTTGTCAACATCTGAAAGATTCTCCTTATGTTCCAGTTGGTAAAAGTGGTTGGCTTGAGTCATCATCCACTTCGACATCAACATCTAAAACATAAAATATGGGTGAGAGGTCCAAGGAGGTAATTAGTATTTCTAGTTCTACTCCTTCAACTAATGTCGATAACACATCTTTTGCATCCTTTGAAAAGCATACCAAAGGTATTAATACGAAGCTTTTAACCCAGATGGGTTATGATGGAAGAGGCCTCAGATTCAATGGCCAAGGTATCACTAATTCTGTCGAGGTGAAAGAACGACCATGATATGAAGGATTGGGTTATAGTCATGGAGAAATTGGAGAGCAATCTAAAATTGTTGAGGCAAAGAAACCATCAAGTGATGATACGTCACACCATGATGGTAGTGATGATGGAAAATTATCTCCAGAGAGAGATGAAATTTCCAAGGGACATGCAAAGTCCATTTCTCATCATCAAAGTCACAACCCAAAGGACAGCTATAAGTGTCATGGGGATTTTAGAAATGTTGGTGATTTTGATTATTTATGGGAAAAGTTTCCTTGCACATTTTGTGATACAGTTGACCATTATGTGGTTGATTATGAACAATTTAAGGCAATGGTTAATAGAATGGATCAAATCCTTGGGACAAATCATGAGGAATCTCTCCTTGTTATGAAGACTTCCTTGTCAATGGGAAAGCAAAATCATTTTTGTACCCATTGTAGCATTAATGGGCACTGGATTGAAAAGTGTTAGAAACTCCATCTGGAACTTTGTCCCGAGAAGGACAAAGAGGTCATGCAATCCCTTGTAAGGGAAGTGATAGGTGGAAAAGTGGAAACTCATGTAGTTATTAAAGCAACCTTCGAAGTAAAGCAGATGTAGAAAGAAAACCCATAAGCCTGGGATAGGCAAAGAATGGGTAAACTAATTTGTACAGTTTGCTTGTTTTGTAAAATTCTAATTACTTGTTGTATATTCGTGTTTGGGTACTTTGTAAAGTGATGTCATGTACAATCACTTATCTGCAACAAGTGCATTTTCTTTGCCATGTTATTCTATTTTGGCTTGAGATGAGCCCAATTGTTTGGGGACTTTTGGGATAAGCATTTGTATTTCATCCAATATGTCTACAGTTGTGTCAAACACTCACTTATACAAGTGTTTCGACATGAAGCTTGTTTTTGAATTTAATATTTGGTAAGGATTGTGCAAAAGATGAGAATGATTACGTGGACAAGGAAGCCATTACATCTAAGAGTACAAGTGCAGCTTGAGGAAAGCAAAGCAAAGTACAAATCAGTGCATGGTAAGCATAAGTTGCTTATGTTTTCTAGATGGAAAATCAAGTTTGGGTTCAACAAGGAAGGACTTCAAGGTGAATTTTTTTTGAACCAAAGAAATATGGTTTTGGAGAGAATGTTTAGATTCCATCCATCGAAGTTTTTGTTCCTACATGTTTAAGAGAATTGCAGCAACCCACAATTCTTGACAGGAAGATAAGGACTTCATGTAGGGGCAAGGTGGAGTACCTTTATTGGAGCTCGAAGGCACCAATTTAAACAAAACAAAAAGGATTGAGTTAGGGAAATTTAATGAGCTTTTTCCTCACTTATTTACTAATACAAGATAAACTTTTAGAGGTCCAAAAGTTCCTAGTGGGGAGTTATGATTTGCAGATCAAAAATAGGCTCAAAAATGAAAGTGCTCGGAATCTCCTAAAACTGGCATCAAGTCATATTGTTTTTCATCCTGATTCCAATGACACTTGAATCACCTCAATCTGATGTCGTATGAAGAAGTTATGACATTCTGAAGTTTTTGACCAATAACTAAAAAGTCAACAACGAGGTTCACTATGTTGTTGACTGGGTAGTCCGTACAGATGACATCATCTACTGACTATGCAGGGTATGATTGGAAGCAGATCAATCAGGTCTTGACATGTGGCATGTTCATACAGGTGCATTTGGCACAGTGTGGTTGGTTCGTATAGTCTGAGGTTGCCTAATAAGAGGCTGCCACATGGTCTAAAGAGAGGGTGCCCCGTGATTGGCTAATTTTTTTATATATAGGCCTAAAGGCCTTGCCGGCGTTCGACCCCTTGATTGGTAGTGCAACAAATCAGCACTTCACCACCACACTATACAATTAGTTCTTAACCCATATGTTCATGAGTTATATTTAATGTCATGTGTTTCAGTGTTTGGTAGAGAGGGTTGGGCAGTGGCCCTAGCCCCTGGTCTCTTTACTACCATACAACCTACGCCCGAAGGGAGAGGAGCGAGTGGGAGCTCTAGCCCTCTGTCTTAATGTTTACCATGTGCCCATGACAGAGGAGCTAGCAAAGAAGGGTGGGGCATTTGACCCTAGCCCCAGGTCCCATCAGCACACATATGACTAGCAAAAGAGACTATCTCGGAGGGAGCCGGCAGATAAGCCTCAGCCCTTGGTTCTCAATAGTTGATATGACCATTACCTAGGAGCTCTGGCAGAGGGGGCAGGTACTTATCCCTGATATCCAACCACATTGCCATGACGTGACAACACCCCGGCAGAAAAGGAGCTAAACCAATAGGGGTGGGAAATAGACCTTGGCCCCTGGCCCTATGAGCGCCATGTGGCCCTAACTCGGCGCATAGGATTATTGGAAAAATTAACGAGGAAACAAATTGCACTTTTTGCGGCTAGGAATCTCATCAATCCCGAGTGAAATTATCACTCGATGACTGAGAAAGTGCAAAATTGTTGCGCAATTAGCAGGTTTTGCCAATTTGCAGGACAGATAACAAAGCTTGGCTTGGAAAAGCATACCTTGCTCAATTTTAACCTTTTTGAGCTCAAGAAGAGCCTATATGGGGGTTTTTGAGTGTCATGAACTCAATGGCAACCTCAGTTTTCTAATTTGAGCACTTTATGATGAAATTTTTATAGAATCAATTCTTTTAGTGCCAGAGGCAGAGACAGTTTTGAAGCAGTGTGGAGGCATATTTCAGCATGTAGAGAACCTAATTGGAGGTTTTCTAGCCTTCTAGTTTCATCTACAGTAGTAATTAATTATGTAGAACAACTCTTTTCAATCTTTTCTCAGTGTATTAAGGAGAGAAGCCCTTTTTAACTCTTCATTGTGGAGGGTTTGCATGCTTATGCTTTTGATTTCAGGTGGAGTACAAGGACCTATTGTGTCAAACTCCTTTTTATGTCCACATTTTCATGAATTATTGTAGGGAGTCATCTATTTGAGTGAGAATTCTTTGTAGTAGAATGTTTCTTTGTAGCAGAAACAGATCACTCTATTGTCAACAAGTTGTATGTACTCAATTGCTATTGAAATAAATATATTGGTCTAGTTGTTGGAGCAAGACCAGTGATGTAGCTCAAGAGGGGTGAACTTCGTCATCAAATACTGGTTTCTTCTCTTCATGCTTATGTTTTTGAGATGTGTGTGAATTTGTTTCTCTTTTAAGTTCATACGAAACCTTAACTCACCATTTTGAAGAGGTTGTAAAACTTATTTTACTTTTAAAGACCCATTTTGTTAACTTGCTAAGTGTGAGAGGATGGTTAGTTTTTGATAGGAGGAGTGTTCCTCCATTTTCAGATCATTTTACACTTAAAAAACCAATATGTATTGTTGTTTAAAGGAAAAAATTATATACCAAATGACATAAATCAGAAGAAATAAATAAATAGAAAATAATATATATATATATATATATATATATATATATATATATATATATAGTAAAATAAAAATTGTCATAGATGAGTTGCACAAAGAGCCAATAACAAGAAGTTGATTATTGTCTTGAAAAAGAGTTTTTACTAGCCAAATGTGAAAAATATAGCAAAATATGTGGCTAGATGTCTTGAGTGTCAACAAGTTAAAGCATCTCACCAACACTCTGTTGGATTGTTGCAACTCCTAGCTATTCCAAAATGGAAATGGGAGACAATTTCAATGGATTCTATTATTGGAATTCCAAATACTAGGAGACAACATGACTCCATTATGGTAGTGGTTGATAAACTTTTTAAAGCAACAAACCTTATCCCTCTCAAATCCAATTTTAAAGCCATAAACAATGTAGAAATATTCATGACATAAATTTTCAGACTCCATGGGATACCTAATGTTGTAATTTCAGATAGGGGTGCAAAATTCGCATCCAAGTTTTGAAAAGGGTTGTTTGAAAATATGGGAACAAAGTTGAACTTTAGTACATTCTATCATCCTCAAACTAATGGTCAAACAGAGAGGACCAATCTGATGTTGGAAGATATGTTAAGGATGTATGTTAAAGATAAACAAAAAAATGGGAGGATAATTTTCACTTAGCATAGTTTTCTTATAACAATGGATATCAAATCTCCTTTAAAACGAGCCCTTTTGAATTCATGTATGGAAGAAGATGCAAGGTACCCTTAAGCTAGAGTCTTCCTAAAGATAGATTAGTATTGGGGCCATATATGCTAAAGGAAATGGAAGAAATGGTCAAGAAGGTTAAACAAATTTTAAAAATAGCTCAAGATCATTAGAAAAGCTATGAAAACTTGAAAAGAATGCAGAAAGAGTTGAATGTGGGAGATCATGTATATTTAAAGGTTAAACCCAAGAAAAGTGAAATCAAACTTGGCATTGGTACCAAGTTGTCACCTAGATATTGTGGACCTTTTGAGGTGTTAGTTAGAGTTCGATCTATAGCTTATCAACTAGCTTTACCAGCCAACATTAAAATTCATAATGTGTTTCATGTATCTTTGTTGAAAAGATATGTACATGACCCATATCATGTAATTGATCGGCATGTTGTACAAGTGGAAGAAAAGGGAGAGTTCCTAACAAAACCACTGCATATTCTAGACCAGAGGGTACTTACGTTTCAGAATAGAGAATTAGCGCAATTGAAGGTTCAATGGAAACAATTCACTCCAGGGGAAACAACATGCAAGTTGGAAGATGCTTTTAAAGAAGCAGATCCTTCTACATTTTGATAATAAAAAAATGGAATTGTTCTAGAAAAATATGTTGATCAAACACCGGTGCAATGACAAATTTAAGCGAGGGAGGATGTGATATCCCTTGGCTTAATGTTTTTGTAATTAAATGTGTATAATTTTTATTTCTGATTAAGTGAGTTAAACTGAAAGACATTGGAAAACTTTAATTATCAACAAATTTAATGTTGATAATAACTTATTGTAAAGTTGTGAATAGTATGTTTTTTATTTTGTGAATATATATATATATATATATATATATAGATATATGAAATTAATTATTGAGTACAAATGGCTAAGAGAGAAAAAGGTTGCAATTTATTGTGGAAGTGTTATTACTCGTCAAGAAGTCTTAGGCATATATTATGAATGATTATATTTAATTGAGAAAAAATATGATATTGGCCAATTAATTTTTTACTATAAGAGAGGGAGTTGTCTTCAAGAGTGGGAGACAAGAGCTCATTAATGAGAAAATAACTACGTGACACCTGGTGGTGACGTGGAGGCAGTTATTAACCACCAAAAGAGTAGTAGATGTGATAATATTGGTTATTTTTTCTTGCTTTTGTCTCAATATTTTTCTGACAACATAAGAGACTATAGAGAAGCAAGAAACAACAAATAGAAAAATAATTGCAACCTTGTTTTGCTCGGGGGGACACTAGCAATTGTTGTGTCGGGGATGGGAGGAGTTAAGTACTTAGCTATTGATCTCCTAGATATTTGATCAAGTTAGTATTTTTGCCTATATTATTAGTTTGTTTGTTCAATGAAAGAAAAATGTTTAGTACTAGTTTCCATAATTATTATACCTTACTCTATACAAAAAATGAAAGATATTGAAGATCTTTTTCTCTGAAAACATTCGAATATAAGAAGTAATGAATTCTTTTCTACTCCTTCAATTTCCAAATTTATTACAGAACAAAGAGTAGAATAACCTAGAATATCATTTTAACTTTCGCGGAAAATGGAATGCATATGTACACTATCTGAATGTAGATTATACTTTGTTTTGCATTTTAAAATATTAATGAAAAGAAAGTAGATAAACCCTTTTTCTAGGTAAAAGTTATTCTTGTTGTAACTCTAAGAATTATATTAGTGCATAACTAAGATGTATAAATAGAAGTGGTATTATACTTTCAGTTGTAAATTTACAGTTCTAATTATTTGCATTTATATATATAAATAAATAAATAAATATTATATAAATATTGTAGACATAGAGCCATACAATCTGGTAAAAGAGTGAAAAAACCATAACATTGTTACACGAAAAGCACTGTTCATTATATGTAAATCATTCTTCACATAGGAAATATAATAATAATCCTTAAAGAAGTGAAAGAACTTATACAGAAATTAACGAATTCTACACATTTACATTGGAAAAGAAAATTAAGAAATGAAAATATACGAATTTTTATGTGAGAACAAATAATCAATTCAATACAGTGGACATAAAAATTTCATAGCAATATTCAGGAGGAAATCTATAAATATAACTATTAATCATAAAAATAAAAATTTAGTCAAAGACTCATATACAGTTTGAAATAATATATTGGAGGATTAATTGAAAACTCTCACAAGAAAAAAAAAATGAGAGTCTTAGTACAATAAAGGCATTGTGTAGAAAATATGTGATAGGTTAACCCGGTAATGCAATATAAATCAAAGCAGAATACTATAACCTACTTCTACTACCAATTTGCAGAAGCTTAAAGATCGAGTTGAACAATATAACCAGAAGAAGAAGAATCAATGGCATAATACACATGAAAATACTTTGGTGATAGTTTCAGATAAAAACCCCACACTATTGTATTATCATACATAGTGAAAATACATAGGAATTATACAAAGCCTTAGCTCTCACAGCTAGCCAGCTCTCAGTACAATCCTCATAGATGCTCACAAGTAATCTTGGCTTCTCTCCAGCCTTCCTCTCTGCCCTCCAAGCTCCTATTTCCTTGCGTTGTTCCTTGTGGATGATTAGCCTATTACCAAGTGGAAAAACAAGCCTTCAAAACTGTGTAATCCTCAAGGATGAACCCTTGACTGCATGCATGAGTTTTCTCCATGATAAAACACATGCAACTGATAGTACATTGTCCTTGGACATTAATCTCAACTGGGTCTTTCTCATAATAGACATGCTTGAGTTTCTGATGAGGGAATCTTCAATTAACTGGAGTAGCACTAGTTGAATGCATTAATGCATCAACTAACTGTTAACTCACTATTAGTTCCTCAAACAATTTGGAATTAATTTGACTGGACTTAACTGAGTAAACTGAGTTAACTAATTACAACTCAAATATAACTCAATCTTATCTCCTTAATTTAAGGGATAACTCTCACATGACTTCAGAAAGACTTCTAACTTGAATTTCTCCAACTAATTAATTTAAAATAAATTATTTAATTATTTCCAATTAGCTATAAGACTAAATTTGATTTTAATTCACAATTTAATTCAAGGACAAATTAAATTGGAATATTCTTGTTGCCATATTTCAACACTCCCTCTCAACAAGAAAGGGATTATCTGCCACCTCGATCCTGTCTCTATGGAACTCAAATTTACACTTTGACAATGCCTTTGTCAAAATGTCAGCATCTTGCTACTCTATCGAAATATACTGCAACAACATGATCCTCCTCGCTACACAGTCCCTGAGATGATGATATCGGATGCCGATGTGCTTGGAGCTATCATGAAATACTGGATTCTCAGAGAATTTGATACAACATTTTTTATCACAATAGATCAAAGTTGGATCCATTCTCTGATCAAACAAACCAACTAGGGTTTTCCACATCCAGATGGCATCACATGTTGCCTGACTTGCAGCCATTTATTCTTCCTTTGCCAAGTTGAGTGCAACCGACCTCTATTTCCTGTTGTACCAATAAATTGTTGCTGACCCAAGGTTGAAAATCCATCCTGATGTGCTCTTCTGATCTGATGGACTTCCTGCCCAATCTGCATCAGTGAAGCCCTATAGCTTCACTCCCTCTTTCCGTCTATACCATAATCCATACTGAGATGTGCCTCTGAGGTATCTCAATACATGCTTTGCCGCCTTCCAAAACATCTTGGTAGGCTGAACCATCGCTTGACTTGGTTAGTTCACCGCATAGCACAAATTTGGTCATGTGTTCATTAAGTACATCAGTGAACCCACAAGCTGCCTGTATAGAGTAGCCGCTCCCACTTCTCTTGAAGTAGCAACCTCCTTCCTCCAGTTACCTACTAGAGAGTCTGCATGGGCTTGCACTTCTCCATGTGGAATCTCATGAGTATCTCATTGGCATACTTGCCCTCAGACACAAACAACTCCCATCCTTCTATCACACTTCCATGCCAAGGAAGTAATGCATGATACCCATGTCTTTCATCTCAAATTCTCTTGCAAGGTCCTCCTTGCAAGATATGATCAACTGATCATCACCAGTCAATATGAGATCATCAACATAAAGTAAAATGACCAACAGCTTACCTTTCACCATGATGTGGTACAGAATCGCATCCGCTTCACTCTTTGTGAAGCCCAACCCGGTGAAGTAGTTGTCTATCCTAGTGTACCAAGCACAAGGTGCTTGCTTCAGCCCGCACAATGCTCTCTTGAGTCGGCACACATGCGACTCACGATAGAAGGTCTCAAAACCTTCCAGCTACTCTATGTACACCTCTTCCTCAATCTGGCCATTGAGGAATGCAGTCTTCACATCTATCCAATGGATCTTCCAACCCATCTATGATTATAGTGCCAACATTGATCTGATAGATGAGTACCTTGCGACAGGAGAAAAAGTCTCATCATAGTCAATCCCCTTGACCTGTGAAAAGCGACGGGAAATAAATCTTGCCTTATGCTTCTCCACACTACCATCAGTAGCTTGCTTTACCTTGTAAGTCCAACGGGAACTCACAACTGACTTGTTCTCTGGTCTCAGAACCACGTCCCAAACACTGTTACGAACTAGGGAGTCATACTCCTCCACCATAGCATCAACCCAAATCGGTTGTTGCATTGCTTCCTCAAAGGAAGATGGCTCCGTCTCAACACATTCCCCAGCAAAGGCCATGTATCCAATGTACCTCTCAGGTGACCTCCTCTGTCTGTGCTAAGAAGATGGTGCTCCCACATTCTCTCTCGCATGCTCCAACAATTTGTTAGCTTCTCTTGTGCGTTTCCATCCATCTCTGGAAGACTCTTCTTGAGTGGATGTCTCCACTTCTGGAACTTCTGCATTTGGCTGCTCCGCATCAGTCTGAGGCTCCTCCTCCTTAGGAACCAATAGTTTCTTCACAGCTTATAGTTGGAGCTCCCTCTCAAGGGAAACTCGCATGGCCTTCTGCTCATCAAACTTGAGATCTCTGCAAACCACTGTCCTCTAACTAGTAGGCAAGTACACCCGATAGTTGTGAGGTGTATCAGTGTACCCCACAAATATCCCCCAATTTTTTCTCGGCTCAAGCTTCTTTCATGCATCCTTTGTCACATGGTAATATGCCGATGAGCAAAGATCTTGAAGCAACCCAAATCTGGTCTCTTACAGGAGAAAGCTTCCTCCAATGTCTTCATCCCAAGTATGTGATGCAGGCTTCTATTCTGCAAATAAACCGATGTGTTACATGCCTCAGCCCACAAGTGAAATGGTAGGCCTTGGTCATGTAGCATTGCCCGTGTTGCCCCTACAATACTTTTGTTCTTCCTCTCAGCCACCCCATTCTGTTGTGGGTTATGAGGTGTCGTCAACTCTCGTTTAATTCCTTTCACTGCATAGAAATCCTTAAACTCTTGAGAGACATATTCTCCATCATTGTTGCTTCTCAAGGCCTTGATCTTCTTCCTGACTCTTTCTCGACCAAAGCTTTGAACTCACAAAACTTTAAGAAATTTTGGTCCTTTTTTTGCATGAAATAAATCTAGAATTTACAAGAATAGTCATCAATGAAAATAACATAATTCCTTTGCTTCGTTGTGGATGCCATTGAGAATGGTCCACACAAATCAGTATGAACTTGCTCTAAGATAGCCTCTGCTCGACTGTCTCGATCATGAAAGGAAGACTTGGTGTACTTTCTGTTATGAAACCAGCTCACAAAAAGATAGAAAAGATAGATCAGCGCCTTAGAATTCAGCCTCTTCGAGGGGGAAACCTCCTTTACATTACATAAATGAACAATTCTTGGATG
>APFE030167905.1:17297-50001 GCA_000404065.3 Pinus taeda
AACATTTTTCTTCTTGATATGTCCTTCTATCTTGATAGTTTGAGGAGTGGTAATTCCGGCCAATGCATTCCAAGATATGGTTGGATTCATTTCTTCTTTCTTGATGTGATCTTTCACTTCTTGAACTTTTTTCTTCTTGATATGTCCTTCTATCTTGAGACTTTGAGGAGTGATAATTCTTGCCAATGATTTACAAGATATGGTCAAATTCATTTCTTCTTTCTCTGGGGTTGGTTCCTTGTGTATATCCTCTTCTTTTGATGTTTCTTGATCCTTTTCTTCCTCCTCTTCATAATCTATGTAAAATAATTTCTTCTCAGCACACTTATGACCTTTAGTGCATTTGCTATAACAATTGTAACAAAGCCCTTTTTCTCTTTTTTCTTCCAATTGTTGTGGTGTCACCCTTGTAGGTTGTGGAAGGCTAGGAGAAACAACACTTCCATGTTTATAGTTGTGAGTGGTAGAATTCATTGTTTCCATAATTTCGCTTTCAATTTTTATTGCCAACCCGAATGCCTCCTCCAATGAATTAGGTTCCCAAAAATGAACCTCATGTTGAATGTTATCCTTTAAAGTCACTATGAAGACATCAACCCTTTGCTTCTCTGGAATATAATTTACCCTTCTATTCAATTTTTGAAATTCTTCAATGTGCTCTTCCATTGAACCCTTTTGTTTGAGATTTATCAATTGGCTAAAGAAGAATTTTCTCTTTGTATCCTCATAATGTGTTATCATTTCCTCAGTGAAAATTGACCACGTGACAAGTGGTTTACGAGAACAAAGCCCTTTATACCATAAAAATTGATTCGGTTCTAAATAATTAGATGCAATAAATACCTTTTGTAACAGTGGTACACCATGTAGATCAAAATATTTCTCCATCTATAGTATCCAATTTATCGGATCCTTGCCATCAAACTTCCTCATATCCCCTTTTCTTAATTTTAGGAGCTCGATCTTGAAATGACTATAACTCTGTAATTTTGGCTCCTCCAGTGCTGAAATTGCGACCTGTAGTGGCCCTATGCATCCTCTTTCCAATGCCACCAGTCTGATCGAATTTTGATTCTTCAAGAAAGAGTTATGCACAATCTCCCAAGATAACTTGATTATATACCTTTCCAGAAGAGCAAACCTGTGTGAAGTGCCACGTGTCACCTTTTTGACCTTCGAGTCTAAAAAATATACACACGAAACTACAGTCCGTCCTCTTTCTTAAACTTCTTACGAAAGTGCAATCTAATGCTCAAAACAAAAGTTATGATGATTTTCCCAAGGTCACCTGTTTGGAATGTAATTTAGGAGTCTGCAAAAAGACCAAATTCCTTAGATGATATCTCCGCAAATATTGTGCGAAAAGCTCTAAAATTCGGACCTGAGGTTCAGCGCGATTTCATCTCAAATGGGTTTTTGTTTTCACTTCTGCAGCATTGAGCAAAAAAAAAAAAAAAATAATAAATAAAATAATAAATAAATAAATAAAATAAAAAATAAAAAAATAAAAAAAAAAAAAATTAATAGCGAAAATGCCACATGACTATTATAGAGCAAGGAAACCTAGAATCCAAAGCCTGATCAAATGTTATAAAACCAGCTCACAAAAAGATAGAAAGATAGATCAAACCTTAGAATTCAGCCTCTCTGAGGGCAAACCTCCTTACTTACTAAATGAACAACTCTTGGATAACAAATAAAAAGACCACCTTTTATATTAGGAGTCCTAAGGGGTCTAATATAATCAGAGTCGACATAACAATAATAATGTAAGGGCACAATAATAACAATATTGGGCTTCTATGGGGCACAATAGTAACAATATGTGGACTACATGGGTACAACAATATAATAAGGGGGTTGTACTAATAACAATAAGGGGTTACACTAGTAGTATAGGGGCCTAACACTTTCCCAAGGTACAACCTTTGCATGTGTCAACTTGCTTAAGTTTACCTTTCGGAAGTCCTACAGATCTCTATTGCATTATCTTCAAAGCCCCATGATGCAAATGGCCCAACCACTTGTGCCACAACTCGCCAATGTTATGGATTTGCACCAATTCTACTTTCATACTCAATGCTACACAATCATCTACCTCTAGTTTTTAGAGATTCTTCACCCGAATCCCTATCCTCTTGATTTGACCTGTGGCTATGTGTCTTAGGAACGCCTTTCCTTTACTGAAGACAACATCATAGCCTTTTTCCTCCAACATCGCAACTGATACCAAGTTCTTCTTCAGTCCAGGCACATACATCACATCTGTCAAGGTGAGAGGAGCTCCATGCTCCCTCTGAAAAGCAACTGTGCCCATTCCTGAAACATTATACCTTCCATCGTCACCCATCTTTATGCGCATCTTGAGGTCTTTCTCCTCCAAGGCACTGAATAAATTTTTATCACCGGTCATGTGGAATGAGGCTCCACTGTCAAGATACCAGACACAACCCATCATCGATGACACCATGCATAAGATGAGGGTAAATTCCATTTTGAACTAAGAGGCTAATGCCTCACCTTCTGATCCTTCCGAGGATCCCTTCTTGGACTTCTTCGATGGGCAATTAGGCGCATAATGTCCCATCTTGTGACAATTAAAGCATCTTACTTTAGACACGTCACCCTTCTTCCCTCCATGAGAAGAATTCAATTTGAAGTAGGAAGCCTTCCCCTTCCCTTTCCTTGCCTTACTTGCTAAGGCCAGATTTTCTTCATCATCATTCTTAGATGAAGAACCATCTCGTGTGCTCCTCTTGATCTCCTCGTGCATAAGATCCGACCACAGTCGTTCCCAATCCGGTAGTTTCTCCCTTCCATTCACAAAGTCCTAGTAGCTATTCCAACTCTTTGAAAGGCCAAGGAGAGCGAGGCTCGCCATATCATCATCGACAGTAGTTATTCCCACACTGCCAAGCTCATCTTTGCAAGTGGTGAGCTTGTTCAGATATGTGGAAATAGTATCGCCCTTCTCCATCTTGATTCTTCGAAGCTTATCCTTGAGCGCCAATTTCCTTTGGTCGCTACTGTTCTGGTAGAGGTCCTTCAATGTCTTCCACATTGAAAATGGAGTATCCTTCCGATGGAGACTCGAGACAATATGGTCTCGAACTCCATCAAGGATGATCTGTCTCACCTTTGCCACACACTTCTTCCACTCAGCCAACTCTTGTGCATTAGTTGAAGTTGGCTTTGGGATTTCTTGATCAATGAATTCCTTCAAGCCATTTTCTTCTAATACAGCCTCCATTCTTCTTTCCATGCTATGTAATTCAAGCTACCTTCCAAGGCATACTCGAGTCTCAAGCCATAGAACGCCATTGGCCAACCTTGAAGTATGATATGAATTCGATTTTCACCTACAACCCCGAACTTCAAACTTCAAATTCTCTTCTCAGTATACTATTCACATGTCCGATACCGTGTAGAAAATCTATGATAGGTTAACCCAATAATTCAATATAAATCAAAGCAGAATACTATAAACTACTTCTACTATCAATTTATGGAAGCTTAAATATCGAGTTGAACAATATAACCAGAAGAAGAAGAACCAATGGCACAATACACATGAAAATACTTTGGGGAAAGTCTCAGATAAAAACCCCACACTATCGTATTATCATACATGGTGGAAATACATAGGAATTATACAAAGCCTTAATTCTCACAGCTAGCCAGCTCTAAGTACAATCCTCACAGATACTCACAGGAAATCTTGGCTTCTCTCCAGCCTTCCTCTTTGCCCTCCAAGCTCCTATTTCCTTGCGTTGTTCCTTGTGGATGATTAACCTATTACCAAATGGAAAAACAAGCCTTCAAAACTATGCAATCCTCAAGGATGAATCCTTGACTGCATGCATGAGTTTTCTCCATGAGAGAACACATGAAACTAATAGTACATTGTCCTTGAACATTAATCTCAACTAGGTCTTTCTCTGAATAGACATGCATGAGTTTCTAATGAGGGAATCTTCAGTTAACTGGAGTAGCACTAGTTGAGCGCATTAATTCATCAACTGACTGTTAACTCACTATTAGTTCCTCAAACAGTTTGGAACTAATTTAACTGGACTTAACTCAATAAATTGAGTTAACTAATTACAACTCAAATATAACTCAATCTTATCTCCTTAATTTAAGGGATAACTCTTGCATGACTTCAGAAAGACTTCTAACTTGAATTTCTCCAACTAATTAATTTAAAATAAATTAATTAATTATTTCCAAGTAGCTGTTAAGATTAAATTCGATTTTAATTCACAATTTAATTCAAGGACAAATAAGCCCCATGGGGGTAGGCGAGTTGGTAATCACACTGTTGTGAAGTTCGTTAGAAAGGCGGGCTCCGTACTGAAGGTCACGAGTTCAATTCCCCCAGACTAACCCGGCGATGTGGAGAGGGGCATGCGCAACTCCCAGTGGTTATATAGGGAAATAGGAATATTCTTGTTGCCATATTTCAACACATTGGGCCATTAATAAACTTCTAAAATAGGAAGAGATTAAAAATTGTGACATCTCCAAAACATAACAAAATCAACAAAATGTCGATACAGGCAGTACAAACTCAATGACCAAGAGCCATACATCCGACCTGGTATTAGAAAACATTAAAAAAAAAACCTTTGAGAGTTAGAGATGGCCAATAAACTAAAATCTTCTAAGAAAAGTTATCCTCCGCAGAAGAGAGTACCAGTACCTGTGTATAAGATAAATATCCATTTAAATTACTAATAGTGAATTGGTATGAGGTGAATAGTAGTAAATCATAAACAAGAATACATTAATGGAATAGATGAAAACGAAAATTACCTGTAATAGTTAGGAGGAATTTGGGATTTCCTCCATCTGCACCAAAATGATGCAAAAGTGAGAAAAGAAAAAGAGTATAAACCATTCAAGGAAAAAAAATACAATAAATACCTCGTTAAAAATCTAAGAAAACACATATATTTTCCTTGAGAAAAAAGGTCTTTGTTTATATGTAGAAACCCAAAAATTGTTGTCCAATTTGGGACTTCATTATGATGTAAAGTACATAAATACAAATTGTTTCGCATACGACAAAACCCTATAACTAGAGAGATAAAAAAAAAAATACAATGAATACGATTGCCAACAACTTGAACGTTAATACAATGAATACCGAACCATAATATCCCACATTCACACCTCTAATTGTAACACAAACATATAATAAGATTCACCATGATTCATAAATCATAATTAAATTCGTAAGCACTACATGCTCGAGGCATTAAAAGCGGAATGTATTTGTTAATGTATGGACCAACACTGTTGGTATGTGTTTAGATCAAAAGTGAGATTAGTTGCTAAATTTTGGTAGTAATGGTATCAATGATTATAACGTTAGGAATGAAATATTTTTATAGTTGATATATAAACATAAATGGTGTCAATAATAAAAAGGAAATCCTTAAAAGGAATGATAACACAAATATTCACAATAGTTCCAAAAAAAAGTTCTAAAAAAAATTTGAGTTTTTCTAGGCATAATGTTTTATCCAATATTGAGTTTAAATTTGAGAATTTGAGCTTTTCTAGGCATAATGTTTTAACCAATATTGAGTTTAAATTTGAGTTTTTTTGGGCATAATGTTTTAACCAATATTGAGTTTGTGAGTAAACCATAAATTGGTTGCGTTATTGAGTAGTTTCTTGCATGAATTTTCACTAAAACTAATAGTGAAAGGAATAAGTAAACAAGTAAAGTGATGATGTATCTTGATATATAATATAAGTATAAATATATGACATGAAACTATATATCAAGTATAAATATATAATTTGAAACCAAAAATTTAAGTATAAACTAAAATTAGAGTTTTTTTGGGCATAATGTTTTAACCAATATTGAGTTTGTGAGATAAGCACCAATAAACCCTAAATTGGTTGTGTTATTGAGTAGTTTCTAGCATGAATTTTCACTAAAACTAATAGTGGAAGGAATAAGTAAACAATTAAAGTGATGATGTATCTTGATATATAATATAAGTATAAATATATGACTTGAAACCAAAAGCTCAAGTGTAAACCACAGTTTTTGAAAGTTGAGGAACCATATATATTTTTACCATTATAGATCTACATTTTATATAGAATACTTGTGTTAATATTAATAAAAAATAAAAAATGATTGTAAGAGAGGGACATTACAACACTTTGGTTAGGATAAATGATGCTTGCTTCTAACATTACTTGAATTATCTCAATCTCACTCTTTTATGCATGTGGATATATGTAAGGCCCAATGTTAGGTGGTACACTTCCCTGTTTCAAATGAATAGCATGGTCATGATCTCAAACAAGTGGAAGACCCTTGGTCATTTCTCCAAATACCTTAACATGATTGTTGATAACTTTTTGAAGATCCACTAGAGCAGAGGATATAGATGTTTGAACATCTGTGGAACATATAATGAACACAATTGTGCAAGTACACCTTGGTGTTCCTTTTTTAGCAAATTTGTCATGATATTTGAGCTTATTTCTTTACTGGGTTTCCCACCTATTTGGATTTTAATCATGGGACTAACCAATAAGTACTCCCCCATATTCATCTTAATATTATTTCACTTCCCTAAAGATTCTAAGGTACCTCCATCTACAATCATCACTTGAAATTATGGTGTTGGATATACAAAGAAATTAAGAAGTTTTGTCAATTTGTAATTGATGAAGTTATGGGTACTACTTGAATCAATCAAGTACTGATGGTGGCCAATGTACGGCAAGAGATTGTTGTAGTCTCTTCTAGCTCTAGATTTTGTGATGTTTCCACTTCTTGATCTTCTTCGTCTTCACAATCTATGTATAAGAATTTCTTCTCACTGCATTTATGCCCTTTACTATACATGTTGTCATTGTTGAAACATGGTCCCTTTCCTCTTCTTTCATCCATTTGTTGAGGACTCAACAATGTTGGTTTAGGAAAGGGGGCGTGGTTTTCTCTAAAGTTATTAGTGACCAATTTTCTAGTGGCCATAATTTTACTTTCAACTTTCCTTGCTATACTGAAAGCATGCTCTAGATATTCAAGTTCTAAGAGATGCACTTCATGTTGGATTCTTTCCTTTAAAGTTCCCATAAATAGGTCTAACAAGTTATCCTCTGAAATATTTTTTACTCTTAGACTCAACTTTTGGAAGTGTTGAATGTTCTTTGTAACTCGACCTTTTTGTCGAATATTTAATGATTGACTAAAGAATGTGTTTCTCTTAATATCCTCGTAATGTGTTGTCAATTCCTCTATAAAAATGGACCAAGATATAGCATAATCCTT
Source organism: Pinus taeda (assembly GCA_000404065.3). Lineage (NCBI taxonomy): Eukaryota > Viridiplantae > Streptophyta > Pinopsida > Pinales > Pinaceae > Pinus > Pinus taeda. The sequence continues at coordinate 24,604 of APFE030167905.1, forward strand.
CTTATTTCCCAAAGCCATTGATACCATACTTGTTGGTCTTATTCTAAAAACATGAATGCAATATTTACCTTTTCTAATGATGCCACTTGATGTAGACCAAAGTATTGCTCCATCTAAAATATCCATGTTACACTAAATTTCCTCATATCAATCTTCGTAATGTAGTAGTTCCTTCGTGTTGACTTGGAGCCCTAATAATGTGGATCTTGGATTGAAAATTCGTGAATATGGTTTTTCAATTCAAAATTTGTGTTCTCCAAATGTGATAGTGTACTCCCGATGTGAGATTTATTCTCAACAAAATGCTTCTCCTTATGTCCATGATTTCCTTAAATCTCCACATCCCTTTTAGGAAGCCTTTCCAAGAGAAGATTTCCCATGGAAATCATGGATTTTTGTATTTCTTCATTATTTTCATTCAACTTATTTTATATTCCTTCAATATTTTCATTAATCTTATTTTCCATTTCTCAGTTAAGCTTTTTTTGAGAACCTAGGAAATCCACCTTTTTCAACAAACTACCACCAATTTCATTAACTTCTTCTCTTATTGAGATAACCTTAATTCTAAGTCTTCGCTTTCTTCATGAGTCAAGGATGAGCTTTGAATATATTTAATTGGTTTATTAGCTTTCTTTAGAGGCATGTTGGAAAATAATAATAGCACTCCTCTTTACTACAACCAAAAATGGGGATATTCTAATCAACAACTAGGTTACTAGTTAGTTACGTAACTTAATTTCCAGAATATCAAAATGGCTTAAGATTTGTTGATATATATCTAATATTTGAGGCCTTCTGCATCTAAAAATGTGTTCTATAATACCCTGATATGTAGTTTGCAATTCCATATGTGTGAAGTTAATCTGATGTCCCAACTAAAAGTTATAGTAACTTGTTGATTTTTTGGCCTCTTCCCACAACCAACTTTGTATATCATGACATGTGTCCAATTATTGAAATATAATTCTAGAATTTGTACTTGAGTTACTTCTATATGTCTCATGAAATTCCTAAATATTTCATAGTCTAAAGAGTTCTAGACAAGAAGACATAGCAAAAATACTAAGCTAACTTATTTAAAATTTATTCCATAATTGTTCACAAATCCTAACTTCCATAGGTATAACTCTGAAAGTATAGCAAACCAAATTTTAAAAATGGAACTAGTTATTCCTTGATATTTCTCTTTAACATGGTCCAAGTTTCATTCTATGGAGCCTTATAAAAAAAGGTTATAGCACAAATTCCAAACTAACCTATTTGAGACTAATTTCTGGAGCATACAAAAACCTTAACTTTCTTGGAGAATATATTTAAAAATATAACAAACCAAGATTTGTAACTTGAACTAAATGTTCACCATGATTTCATCTCAATAGGTCCAAGTTTCATGGTTTGAAGCCTTATAAAAAAAAATTATAGCAAAAATTCCAAAATGACATGTTTGAGACAGAAATTAGCAGCATTAAGAATCCATATCTTCCTTGTACCATATCTTTGAGAATATAGTGAACCAATATTCGAAACTTGAACCAGAGATTTCCAAAGATGTCTTCTCAATATTCTCAAAGTTTCACCATCTGAAACCTTTATAGTGAAAATGAGACGATGACCTATTTGAAGCATCAAAACCCTATGATCAAGAGCTCTGATACCAAATGGTATGATCCTTGTGCCTAAAAATAATAATAAATCAATAATTAGAGTCCTCTTTGTGGGGGAAACCTCCTTTTATAATATATAAATGAACAAGACAATATTTGATGATCTTATATCCGAGTTAAGTACTTTTTAGTTTATCCGTCAATCAAAGTACTGAGCTTGGTACTCAATCCTGACTTTAGGGTAGGGGGAGAAAGTGAACTAAGAAATAGACTGGGGTGGGGTTTGCTACCCCCATACTAATCGAACACAGGCAGCGGAAGACTAGGTATCCTCAGTATATATATAAGACACAAAGGGTACAATTATAGTAAAATGGGACCATGAAGGGTTTTAGCCTACATAATAATATAACAATAGAAATGTAATCACTCAATATATAGAGCTTAATAAAGGGATTTTGGGTTAACATGATGCTTATATAGGGCTTAAAATCTCCTTTAGAATGTGTACATAAGCATCACATCCAAATACCATAAGATTTTTAAGAGAGGGTTTCTTACAATTCCATACCTCATATGGAGTTTTGTAATCCAATGTTGATGAGGGTGATCTATTTACCAAATAACATGAAATTCCCACTACCTCTGCTTGGAATTATTGTCCTAACCTGACACCACTAAGCATGCTCTTTACTTTCTCCATCACATCGTGTTCATCCTTTCTACAACTCCATTTTTCTAAGGTGTGTATGGAGTAGTTTTTTTCCTTGCTATACCACACTTATTATAAAATTCTTCGAATTCACTCTTGGAATTCTTCAAATTCACCTGCAAAATACTCCACCATTTTTGTCTTAAACACCTTAATTTTCTTTTCTTTCTAATTTTCCACAAGAACCTTAAATTCTTTGAATTTCTCAAACAATTTAATTTCTTCCTGAGTAAATGAATCCATGTGTTCCTCAAGAAGTCATCTATAAATGAGACATAGTACACAAATTAACCCAGTGATGGAACTGACAGAGGTCCAAACACATCACTGAGAACCAACTATAATATTCCCTCTGTCCTCGTAGCACCGTAGGAGAATCTTACCTGATTATTCTTCCCATAAACAATTTTCATAAAAAACAAAATCCAAAGATAAATTAGACATACCTTCTACCATATTATTATCATGTAGTACTCAAAGGCCCTTCTGTCCCATATGTCCCAGTCCTTGATTCCACAACACGGCATTTTCTCTAGAGGTTATAAGAGATATTCCTTCTTTTGTCCCACTCTCAGGAACAATAGAACTATTTCACCCATCACTAATAATGCTTCTCAACAATTTATTCAAAGTTCGACTTTGAACTACCCTCATAAATACTATTACCTCTCGAATCATCTTGCAGGTATCCTTTTAAAACACTGTGTTTACACCTACATCACTCATTTTACTTACAACAATCAATTCTATAGCCAATCATGGGATGTGTAGAACTCCAAGGAGTGTTCTAATCCTTCCACACTTGAGCTTCAACTTCACTTTTCCTTGTCCCATGCTTTTGGTTGTCAAGTCGTCTCCTAGGAAAACATCATTTCCATCATATATTTCATACTTGTAAAACCACTCCATGCAAGGAGTCATATGAAATGATGCACCTGCATCAACCAACCATGCCTTGTGATCTACATGTGTACTTGAAGAAGTCAAGTACACATCCCCTCCTTCAAATAATGAGGTTTTTGCTTCTACAGAAGAAGAATCTTCAAATCCCTTCCCTTTCTCATCAATTTTGGATCTGCAATCTTTCTTGTAATTCCCTTCTTTTCCACTTTTGCAACATACATGTATGAACTTTCCTGGAGATTTAGATCTTCCTCTAGATTTATATCTCCCACTCGAGGACTTATTTTTATATATATTCTAGGAGAGTCCTCTTACAAACAAGGCATCTCCATTTTGGGTTTCCATATTTTTCCATCTCATCTCCTCTAATAACAAGGATGAGACTATGTCAATGAAGCTTAAAATATTTGCATGACTACCTATGGAAATAACCAACATATACCACAAGTCTAGTAGAGAACATAACAAATTGATGCACTTATATTCATTTGAAATTTTAATATAAATATATAATAGTTGACTTACAACAGTATTGAAGGCATTCACATGCTCTGTAACCGATCTTCGTCCTTCATCCTTAATTTAAACAACTTTTTTCATAAGAACAATTTTTTCACATGGGAATTGCATTGTTATAAAGCCCCTAACTTGTTCCACAGAGACCTTGTTGCAGTTCCCCTAAAACATTTAGTAATACTTAATTTGAGGGATGAAAAGTATTATGTTATTTTCCCTAGGATCCAAATTGTTCTAATATTTTGTAGACATCCTTGTCGATGCAAAACTTGGATCCATAGTGATATATTGATCTTTGTCCACCAAAAAATATTTCATTTTGAGCTTCCACCGCAAAAAAGTCTACCCATTGAACTTATCAATCTTTATCCTTGAACTCCTCACCATTTCCTTTCACCACAAGAATCGATTCTGCAAATCTCCCATAGTAATAGGGTCTATCACTGGCCTAAACAAAACCCCTTAGCCACAAAGGTGTCTAGTTGATGTTAGAAAATTATATATTACAGATCTACATAAACACAATACAATTCCCTCATATATAGTGAGGGGTTGCCTTCTAGGGCAAAAAACCCTAAATTAAACATAACTTCTACCGTCAGATAATCTGTCTAATGAACAACCCAGATTGACTAGAAATTACTAGACTTTTACAAGGCAATTTTACAACTATTTTTAGCTTCAGGGGCGCTGCTCCCAAACCCCCGCCAGGGGACCGCTGGCCCCTGGACCCCCAGCCGGGGGGAATTAGCCCCCCCCCCCACACACGTCCCACATGGAGGGGTGTACAGTCTTCCTGGGGTATACATCCAGCTAAAACCTTTGAATACAGAAGATAATCAGGCTCCACACCCAACAATCTCCCACTTGGAGACTAATTATAGCAACTCCACCGATGTTTCATTTACTAGACAATGACTACACTTTGGACCTGGTTGTTTCTCATCTTCTTCATCATACTTGAAGACCAATTGAAACTGAGTAGATTCTCAGTTTCTCCCTGGTTACAACTTTTGTTAACATATCTACAAGATTCTAGCTACTGTGTATCTTTTCCAGCTTCAACTGTCCATCTTCCAATGCTGACCGTATGAAATAGTACTTGAGTTGTATATGTTTAGTCTTGGAATGAAATGCAAAGTTCTTTGCAAGATGTATGGCACTCTGGTTGTCACTGTATAACATGCCCAACTCCTGCTTCTTATCCAATTCATCCAGAAACCTTTGTAACCAAATCATTTCTTTACTAGCCTCTATAGCAGCAACATACTCTGCTTCTGTTGTTTAAAGTGCAACACTTTGGACTTTTGAAACCCAACTGACAGTTGTTCCACCTATAGTAAATACATATCCTATAGTGCTCCTCATGTTATTTATGTCACCTACCATATCTGCATCAACATATCCCTGTAGAGCAATGTTTGAACCACCAAAGCATACTACTTGATTTGTGGTACCTCTCAAATACCTGAGAATCCACTTCACCGCCATCCAATGTCCTTTTCCTAGATTGTTCATGTACCTGCTTACAACTCCCACTACATGTGCAATATCAGGCCTTGTGCAGACCATTGCATACATTAAGCTTCCAATTGTTGTTGCATATTGAACTTTAGACATATGAGCCATTTCTTCCCGAGTCTTGGTAAACGCCTCCTTACTTAATTTGAAATGGCTAGCCAAAGGTATACTAACTGGTTTTGCATTCTGCATATTAAACCTTTTCAACACCTTTTCTATGTACTCACTTTGAGACAATGTTAATTTGTGATTCTTCCTATCTCTAGTTATTCTCATACCAAGGATTTGTTTTGTAGCACCCAAATCCTTCATTGCAAATGAGTTTGCCAATTTCCTTCTGAGCACATTTATTTCCTGCATGTTAGAACCTGCAACAAGCATGTCATCTACATACAATAACAATATAATATAGCTGCCATCATTTTCCTGTGAGATAACACAATGATCAGAGACATCTAGTATAACCTGTTTCAGACATAACCTGTCAATTTTAGATACCACTGCCTTGGAGCCTTTTTTAAACCATACAAACTCTTCTTCAACCTACACACTGTTTTTCCTTCCCTTTTACCTCATATCTTGTGGCTGCTGCATATATATCTCTTCTCCAATCCCCATGGAGAAAGGTTGTATTTACATCTAACTGCTCAAGATGCAAATCTTCACTGCTACTAGACTTAAAATAGTTCTGATTGAAGTCATTTTAACAACAGGAGAAATATTTCATCAAAATCAATACCTTTCTTCTGTGCAAACCCCTTCACCACAAGTCTAGCTTTGTACCTATGTTTTCCTCCATCTTCTTCCTTCAGCCTGTAAACCCATTTATTCTGCAATGTTGTTTTACCTGCAGGCAACCTGACTAAGTCCCAAGTCTGGTTATGTGCTAAGGAGTCCATCTCTTCTTTCATGGCTTACTCTCACTTCTTCCTGGTTTCTACCTGCACTACTTCTTCATAACATTCAGGTTCACCAAAATCAATTAACAATACATAGTATAATGAAGGAGAGTATCGTTCAGGGGGTCTACTTATCCTAGTAAATCTTCTAACACCACTTTCAAGTGTTTGAGGTGCTTGTTGTTGTTGTGGTTGTTGTTCTAGTTGTTGATCATTATGATTTTCAGGCACCATCACTTTTCCTGTGGTATCATCAAACACTGTGTATTCTTTATTTTCTTTTTCCTGTTTATTTTCTTGCAATTGATTCTTATACAAGACCTTTTCATTGAATATTACATCTTTTCTCCTAATGATTTTGTGATTTTCATAATCATATAAGCAATAACCAAAATCATTAACACCCTATCCAATAAAGGTACATTTCTTTGATTTTGCCTCAAGCTTTGTTCTATTTTCTTTGTTAATGTGGACAAAGGCTTCGCAACCAAAAGTCTTTAAAATTGAGTAGTTTAGCTTTTTACCTGTCCATGCCTCCTCTGGAATACCACCATCCAAGGAACTTGAAGGCCCTCTGTTTATTAGATAAACAGTAGTATCTATAGCATCTACCCAAAACTGTAAAGGCAATCCTGCATGCAATCTCATGCACCTTGCATGCTCCATGATTGTCGTGTTCATCCTTTCCGACACACCATTTTCTTGTGGTGTTCCTGGAACTGTCTTCTCTCTATGAATTCCATTCTCTGAATAGTACCTATCAAACTCTTTGTTGCAATAGTCACCTCCATTGTCTAATCTGAGACACTTCAACCTTTTTCCTGTCTCATTTTCAACCGAAACTTTGCATTTCTTGAAAGTATCAAATACATTAGATTTATTTCGAATACAATAAATCCAAGTTTTTTTGGTTGCATCAACAATAAAAGTAACATAATAATGAGAGCCACCAAGAGATGATACCTGAGCAGGTCCCCGTACATCTATATGCACAAGCTCTAATTTTTTGCTCTTCTTTTCTTTCCCAACTCTAAGGAATCTCACTCTCTTCTGTTATCCATAAACACAATTCTCACAGAATTTTAAATCAACATGCTTCAAACATGGCAACAAATTTCTTGAGTGAAGAATCTGCATCCCCTTCTCACTCAAGTGCCCGAGCCTATGATGCCACAATGCCATATCTTCTCCTGTAGAGGTTAAAGCATTAACAAAATTATAAATACTATTGCATAAATACAATGTACTAAACTTTTCTCCTTTCACTATTACCAGGGATCCTTTAGTGACCTTCCAGGTTTTATCTGTGAAAGTACTTACTCAACCTTCACCTCCCAACTGCCCTGTTGAAATTAGATTTTTCTTTAGATCTAGAACATGCCTTACCTTCTTCAATAGCCACTGATTTCCATTTTGTTGTTTTATGAAAATTGTACCCATTCCAACGATTTTACAGGGTTTATCATCACCCAATCGAACTTGTCCAAAATCTCCTTGAACATAATCATGAAAATGTTTCTTATCAAGTGTGGCATGGAATAAGGCCCCTGAATCTACCACCCGGCATCCATAATATTTTCTAATGAAGAATCAAACATCTTGCAAACACATCACCTGTTACATTTGCTTCTGATTAGTTTCTGATTGCGCATCTCCTTCTTTTCCTTCGAGACTTGCAGTAATTCTTCAGGTGTCCTTTCTTCCCGCATTTCCAGCACACTATCCCCGATCTGGACTTGGATCTGCCTTTTCTTGACTTATTGCGATATCCTGGGCTCTTTCCTCTTTCCATTTTTCTTCCCCTAGTCTCTGCAATCAAAGCATTGCCTAATGTCTCACCGAATCTTTTCCGTCGCATTTCCTCGCTAAGGATTGCACCAACAACATCATCAAACTTTAAAGTACTAGATCCAGAGACAGAGTTACTAATGGCCATAACTAAACCATTCCAATTTTCTAGAAATGAGCACAAAAATAACAGAGCCCTAACTTCATCATCAAAATTTACCCCTACAGAACTTAACTGACTTGTAACTGTATTAAAATCATTTAAATGGTCTGCAACAAATCCACCTTCTGACATCTTTATATTAAATAAATGCTTCATAAGAAATAAATTATTTGAGGGCGAGGGTTTTTCATATAGTTTGGCCAGTGTCGACATTAAACCCTCTCTTGTCGTTTCCTTTGAAATATTAAACTCTACTGACGCCGCTAGGCACAACCGTATTGTTCCAAGTGCCTTTCTGTCGAGAATATCTCATTATGTGTTTGTCATACTCGTCGGCTTCTTTGTCTATCCGCTCAATGGTAGGTATAGATCTCTCTAATACAAATAATCTTCCATCTGCATCTTCACAGCTGGTAGTTTTGGCCACTGAATTTTTCGACCCTAAACCTACCATCTTCCGCAATTGCTCCCACTCGAACCAGGAACCCTTATATCCTGCGAGTTTATCAGCCAAATAGACCTTTGGCTCTAATACCAGTTGCTAGAAAATTATATATTATAGATCTAGATATACGCAATACAATTCCCTCATATATAGTGAAGGGTTGCCTTCTAGGGCAAAAAAACCCTAAATTAAACATAACTTCTACCGTCAGATCATCCATCTAATGAATGACCCAGATTGCCTAGAAATTACTAGACTTTTACAAGGCAATTTTACATCTATTTTTAGCTTCGGGGGCGCTGCTCCCGAACCCCCGCTGGGGGACCGCTTGGCCCCGAACCCCCAGCCGGGGGATTAGCCCCCCCCCCCCCCCGCACCCCCCCACATGGAGGGGGTGTACAGTCTTCCTGGGGTATACATCCGGCTGAAACCTTTGAATATAGAAGATAATTAGGCTCCACACCCAACAATTGAATCCAAACAACTCTGATACTAAATTTAGGTTTTAACCTCATGCAATCAATTAATGTAAACATATTCTTAATAAAACACAAATGATGCAATGGAAAACACACATATTAACACAAAGATTTTATCATAGAAACCCAAATCGAGAAAAACAACAAGATGTTTTTAATGTATTTTTTTGTACAATATTACAAAATAATACACGACATCCATGAACTACCAATCCATTTACCTCGTATTAGAATACAATTGTAGTTCCTTAACCAAAACTACAAAACCATGGGAAAAAATACCATGAGCCATAACACTACTTCTAGCAAAAACTATGTGCCAAAAACTACCAAAAACGGGACAAAAAACTTTTTTGGGTGTTTCCCCCAAACCCTTGCATAGGGGGGCTTCTCCACCCCCCGCCCCCCACCCCACTGTGCCCTCCGCAACATACAATGTGTGGAGATAGTCGTGTAAAGAATATAACACATACCCAAAATTTAAGACAAACCTATACACAACAAGTGATGGATGAATTAGGGTTATATACCTCTCTATGGGCCATACTCACCTCCAACAATCCATACTCTTTGTAGTTTCATGGAGTTTTGAGGTAGTGTGCATCACTTATGGGGTGACTATGCTTTGCATTTGATGATGGACTCTCCATACATTGTTCATTGAATGTTTCACAATTGTGGAAATGTGGGCTCAATTAGAATCTATGCATTACCTAAGCCAAGGCAAATACATTAAGAAGAGAAATTATTTAAGGGTATTATAAATTTCTTCATAACATGCCTTTTATCTCAAAGTTGGCTACATCATGGAAATAGTAGCCATAACATTCATTAGTGGAGTAGAAGGTATATAAGGTGAAGCATTTTCAAGTAGGCCAGAGCATTATGAAGGAGATTATTCTAATGCACTTTAATTTCATCTATTCATTCCTCTATAAATGAAAGTTATTTTTGAAGACACATGCACACACACATCATTGTGGGATTGTCTTGTCTTGAATACAATTGTTTATTCTTGGGCTCTGAAGAAAGAACCTTTGTCTCAAATTAGTTCTAGAATTGTAATGTTCCTCAATCAATAAAGTTGAAGCTTGAATAACAATATAACATTTCTTATTGCTCATTTGTATTCTAATATAAGAAACTTGGGCACTTGGAGAATCCAACGTAGAACAACCTTGTGGTCCCATACATCTTTCCTTTATCCCTTCCATTAAGGAACCATTGAAAAAATTATTGATACAATTGGGAGAATGCTCGTGGGGATTAGTTATCATTCAATGGAATATTAAACTTAATTGTTCATTCTTTTGAATAATAAGAATTTGAGTGTTAGTGTAACAACCCTAGTAAAAATATATTTAATAAAGTTAATAAAGGAAAAATAAGACAAAGGTCATGGGACATGTATTCCAAGCTGAATGTTGGGCAAAAACATAGTTACGGGGATCACTAGTGATTAATAAATGGCTATGGAAATTGGCAAAGGCAATGGAAAAGGAAAAAGTTGCATTAATTGGCATTTTATTTATGAAAATAATGGAAAATAGGAGAAAAGGAAGGTGAAAGGTCATAGAATTGCATGTGAGGAAAATAGAGAAAAATGAAGAAAATAGAGGCCTCATTGATAAAAAGGCTTCTAAGAATCATTTCACATCTTTTGATTGTTCTATGGTGGAGCTCTATATTATATTCTCTCTCTCATACTCCTACACACAGAGTTTTCTTGGGGCACTCTTGGAGCATTATGGCATACCTTGGATTTGAAGAAAGAAGGCAAAAGAAGAGTAGGAAAGCATAAGGGGACAACAAGATCAGCAGCTACAGTGGGTTTTCTTTGTAGGTATCGAGTTGCGTGTATGATTTCCTTGCTAGTTTTGGCATGAATCGTGTATGCATGTGGTTATTTGGTTATGATATGTCATTGACATGGATGATTTCCTGGATTGAGGGTGGTTTTTCCTAGCCTTATCATTTCCTGCATAGCCATGGTGTTGTGGGTTTTCCCTTTTTTTTTATGATTGGTTCCCATGTTCCTTATGGTTGTGGTTTGAGTTATTAGTTCTTGGAGCCTTGGTTGGACAAATGCTTTAGAAACCCTATAACATATTGGGTTGAGTTAGTAGTCCTGAAAGCCTTGGTTGGAAAAACGCTTTGGAGCCATTGGTGGGTTGAGTTACTAGTCTTAGAGCCTTGGTTGGACATATTATTTGGAGCCCTGCGGAATTTGTGGGTTGATTTATTAATCCTGGAGCCAGGTTGGAACAAACGCTCTAGAGCCCTGAATGGCTTAGGTAGAGACTGATATGGTGATGGTTGGTAATGTCTGACCGTGAGGTGGAATCACTGGTTGAGGGTTGATGTGGTCTAGCCTCTAGAAGCCCTATTTTGGTTTTGTTTGGTTATTCCATGAGATTCCACATTCATGCTTGGAATATGGTACGGGGGTGACTGGCTAAAAGAGAGATTTAGTTCAGCCCAATCTAAGGTCGGGTGATATGTGGAAGTACCTGACCTAGTTGGTTTTGCATATGTCAATAAGAGCTCCCTTTTCCTCTTGTAAATCATGAGCACTTATGCTTGTCATTATGTGGTTTTAATGGTTTTTATATCATTGATATTATGCTCATTATATGTTGGTTATCAGCATGGTTTTATAACATACTTGAGTTATGGATCTCATCATGTTTTGGTTAGTAAATTAATTTAATGAATGCATGACCTGATAGATGATATTGTAGCTATTGTGAGAGGGCATCAGACCTTCTTGACGATTCTCAAATAAGTATGAGACTCCTATGGTCAGATGTGTAATTATGACCTATACAATACATGTTCATGATGTGTTTAACGAAATATATGTCATGGTTACGATGGATCAAGTTAAGTCCTTGATTAATTTTTGAATTAAATACTTTGTTTTTGTGTCATTTATCATTTCTAAGAGTTTCATCAAGTTCTAGCCAGAGTTCTAGATCCTAGCCCTAGAAAAGTGGCTTAGATCTTGTGTCACTAGCATAGAACTGTGTAATTTAGACTACAATTACTGGGAAGCCAGCTTAGGGGAACAACTGGAGAGTTATAGTTGCTAGCTTTACTTGTCATGGGAGCAACTGGGAGTTTATATCACTAAAACGTCAAGCTTACTCAAGAGTTGGGCACTTGGAGGGGTGGTTTAACTCTTGGTGGTCATGTTGCTTGTAGTGACCAATCCAGGGTGCTAGATTAGACTAAATTTAATGTCAACCAAGGTAGGTAAACTTAGAGGCACGTGTCTAAAATCTATAGACCTAAAAGGATCTCATCTATCTAAATAAGTGTCTATTATGACAAGCTACAACACTCTTTTACAAGAGATTGAGATATGTTTCCTTTCACAATTCAAACACTTATATCACCTAATTTAATCAATTGTTCTAAGAAAACAAAGTGTTACTAGTCTAGGTTTTCAATCCTCTTACAAGGATATCATTCACAAAAACTCTTTCAAGGTAACACACTAAGCATACTAAAAATCAAATTCATGAAAACCGAGTCCATAGAAATACTTTGAAATTCAATGTTCAATTAAACCTTTTACAAGATCTTGTTCAATAATTTAGCAATTGAATTTTCAAGCTATCACCATGAATCATACAATAACACTCGCAAGAACTTCTAATTGAATTAATAAAATCACAAGCAATGAAATGACATCAAACGTTATTCAGATCTGAAGGCTAATGACCATGAAAATGAAACGAAAGTGTACCAATCTTCACGTAGAGCCCTTCCACGCTTCGATGGCACACTTAGAAAGCTTCAGGTGATGAAAACGTTAACACATAAACACTATAATTGATGAAACGCTACCTGTGATTAAGTTCTGGAAATCGATTACATGCAAAACAGAGTTCTGGAATACGCAGTCTTAAGTCTGCTCTTGTCTAATCTCCTCCTTCTTTTTCCTAGCATTCCTCCTAGTTATTACAATTTACATCCAAATGTACATGCATTATCGCTTCAGATGTTTCTGATTTTACAATAAAAAAGGCTAGGTTCATTTTTTTCTAATCCTAACTGATTTCTAAAACAAAACGAAATTAGTTTAGGTAACTTCAGATTTTTGCTGCTTTTACAACCAAAAAGGTTGGGTTTGACCAGCATTGACCATGTACGCAGGAGCTCCAGATTCGATGTTGAATAGATTTTCCACCATGTATGTACATCCTAGATCACATCCTTATCCTCTGTTTTGATTTTCCTGCCATGCCACGTGTCACAATATAAACCAATTACAGGAAGTCATGACATCCCGTAATTTTGTTGAAAATTTCCAATTTTTAACATAAAAACCCATAAATTAAATTTAATGTAAAATAACAATTTATAATGCTTCATTAATCAATTTCAATGGACTATGAGGGGTTTATGGAGGAAAATGATAGATAAATGATGGAGTTTTAGAAGAAAGAATGGCAATAAAATAGTACCAACATTGCTCCTGAGGAAGGTCAATTTGGTTTCAATTCGTCGATTCCACTTCCTTAATGGTACTTAGGAGGTTGAGTCATATCATAGTAACTCTTTGTCACATATTTACTCTGTTCGACTGGTGAACTTGAGTAAGTGTGGGAGGATGGTATTACAGGGTGGTATCAGAGCTCTCAAGTTCAACACTTGGACTGGAAGGGCGAAATGTGTTTGTCATGCATGTATGTCAATTGCATATGTGTTCATTATAATTTTGGTCTATGTGTTTGTTACGTATGCATGGTATTGGTCATTATTGCAGTTATGTTGTCATGTAGAGGTTGATGATGTTGATGTTAGTATTGATCTCTCTCTCTATATATATATATACACACACACACACACACACAAACACACACACACACACACACACACACACACATATATATATATATATATTGTGCTAATCTGGATTGATCTTGTAGACGAGATGGCCTCCCCTAAACTTCACTGAGGTACGTTTGATTATGTTTATGTTTTGTTAACTGACAGGAAGAAGATCAAATATGACAAGAAAAATGGTGGACTATAGTGCACGAGACTCCCCCTATAGATCAGATGAGTGGCATGGTGATGAGTACTCCCCTCACATAGCAGACACTTTGCGAAGTTTCAAGGCAGAGATAAGAAGTTGCAAAGCAGATAATGACAAAATAATTTAGTCACAAGAGACACTTACGAGGGCACAGGAGAAGCAAGCAGAGGTCAATGCAGTGATTCTTCAGAGTTTGTCAGACTTGCAGAGACATGGACCCCTTAGGATCAGTCATGGATAGGAGGATAGGACTAATGGAGCATATGGTAGTAGGTCTCATGGTGGGCACAGGTCTGACAGGGATGACATGTTCGGAGATGGAAGATTCTTGGATACGCCTAATAGGAGAGGTAATGGACATGGGCTTTACTCTAGTTCTAGTTTAGACAAGTACCATGGTCATCATCTCTATTATCCTTATAGGAGGAGTGACAGGGGATTTTTTCCGAATGAGTTCAAGAAAGAAAACCCACCTATATTTGATGGAGAAATGAAGAAGTCACAAGATGAAAAATATTGGTTCCTTGAAATGAATAAGTTCTTCAGATTGCACGATTATTCAGAGAACATGAAAGCCAGAATAGCTACCTTCAATCTTAAGGGTAAAGGATACATTTGGTGGGAAGACATGAATATGTCAGAGGCATTCACAAAGAGAAGTTGACTTGGAGGGAGTTTGAAAGACTTTTAAGGAAGAAATATCTATCTGAGAGATACTATGTTGACACGGCAAAGGAGTTCTATGAGTTGAAGATGGGATCTATGACCGATGAGGAGTATACTAACATATTGTTGGATTTGTTGAGATACATGGCTTATTTGAAGGAAGAGAAAGCTAAGATTTAGAGATTTATTAGTGGGTTTCTAGTAGCATTCAAAGACAAAATCAATTTTGATTATCCTAGATCATTGGAGGAAGCCATCAAAACATTGAAGCATTGTTATGAGCAATCGAAGCATGGGTCTGAGTCCAAACAAGATCGGAAAGGTAATGATAAGAATAAGGGAAAGTGGGATAAGAAGCAAGGGAGACTACAGGACACAGTTAACAAAGATAATGTAGCACCACATAAGAAGTTCAATGCATCTAACAGAGGACATGGATTTTGGTCTAAGGAGATGAACAAGCGTGATGGTTGGAAGCCTTTACAGTGTTGAACTTGTGGCAAGGATCCTCGTAAGAGAGATTGTTTGTATCATCAGGGTGGAAGACCACAAATTTACAGTGCTCAAGAGGCACAAACAGTGGAGGATGTTGGACAAAGTATTCCTCGGATTTATGCAGTGTTGGATAATAGGCAGGCGGATCACCAGGCATCTATTATCAAGATGGATAGTAAGATTTGTATTCAATTTATTTCTATTTTGATTGTCCCTAGATCTAATTATAGTTATGTTAACCCTGACCTAGTGGATAAGTGTGGTTTGAATAAAGAAGTATATCCAAAGTCTTGGTCAGTGCAGTTGGCTATAGGTACTAAGAAAAGGGTCATCATTGGTTAAGAGCTTGTGCATTTGAGTTGAATGGTAAGCCTACATCATCACATTTGAATGTGCTTCCATTGGGATTATACAATATGTTGTTGGGTATGGATTAGTTGTATCTTCACAAGACTAAAGTAGATTGCTATGACAAGGCTATTGAGTACCTAGATGACAATGGAGAATAAATAATCTTACAGGGTAAGAAGAAGGCAACATCAAATAGAATGGTTATTGCTACGCAAGCAAAGCGTAGTCATAGGAAAGGGTGTGTGTTGTTTACAGTCCATATTTCCAATGATAAAGGTAAGGATGTTGAGGATGCGGAAGTATTCAAGAAGTATATGATTTTGTAGCAGTTTCAGGAGGTATACCCAGTAGAGGTTTCAGAGTTGTTGCCTCATAGGAAAGTGGAATTTCATATTGAGTTGGTACCAGGAGCAGCACCAACATCAAAGGCACCATACAAGATGTGCATTCCATAATTAGTGGAATTGAAGTTGCAATTGAAGGAAATGATTGACAAGGGATACATTAGGCCAAGTGTATCATTATGTGGTGTATTGGAATTGTTTTTGAAGAAGAAGGACTCTTTGATTGTACATTAATTACATGCAGTTGAAAAAGGTAACCATCCAGAACAAGTATTCATTGTCGAGGATTGATGACCTGTTTGACAGTTGAAGGGAGCAGTGGTGTTCTCGAAGATTGATTTGAGATCGGGATACCATCATGTATGCATCAAAGAAGAGGGCATCTACAAGACTGCTTTCCAAACACGATATGGGCATTATGAGTTTGTTGTAGTTCCTTTTGGTTTGACTAATGCTCTAACTACTTTCATGTGTTTGATGAGTAGTGTGTTGTGTCCTTATATGGACAAGTTTGTGATTGTATTCATTAATGATATACTGATATATTATAAGAATGAGGAAGAGCATGTCAAACACTTAGCAGCAGTGTTAAGGCTATTAAGAGAGTATCAGTTGTATGCCTAGCTTATTAAATGTAGTATTTTTCAGACAAAGGTTCATTACTTGGGCATGTTGTTTCCATGGAAGGCATAGCAATGGATCCAGAAAATATTAGAGCTATCATGGAATGGGCAACTCCTATAAATGTGGATGAGGTCAGGTTATTCATGGGGTTAGCAAGTTATTATAGGAGGTTCATTAGGAACTTATCACAAATTTCCTATCCTATTACATCATTATAGAGGAAAGGAAATAAATTTGAATGGACATAATAATGTGAAACATGTTTTGAGCAGTCGAAGAAGTTGAAAAATGCTCCATTTCTAAAGATTGTAGAACTAGATAAAGAGTTTGTGGTATGTACAAATGCTTGCAAGAGAGGACTTCGTGGAGTTCTTATGAAGGAGGGACACATAGTATGCTATGAGTCAAGGAAACTAAATGAGCATGATCATAATTATGTAATACACAATCTTGAGTTGGAAGTGATCATCCATGCATTGAAGATGTGGAGGTGCTATCTTCTTAGAAGGAGGTTAATCTTGATGAGTGATCACATTGGATTGAGTTACTTACTCGACCAACTGAATCTGAATGCCAGGAAAGCTAGGTGGTTGGCTACAATTAGTGAGTTTGATTTCGAAATCAGGTACATTAAGGGTAAAGAGAACAAGATTGATGATGCTCTTAACAAGAGAGTATAGGTAAATCACATAACAGTTATGAGTTCATATGGGACAGATTTACAGGATCAGATCTTAAAGGCAGGACAGCAAGATGACAGGTACCAGCAGCTTAGGCGTAGGTTACAATAGCAGGGTACATGTGGATAGGATGTGGACTATCATCCCACAGCAGATAGTTTGGTGAGATTTAGGGACCGAATCGTTGTGCCGAAGAACAGTGAATTCAAGAACCTTTCTTTAGGGAATTTCATGTTAATTTGTATTCGGGTCACCCGTGATATTAGAATACATTGACAACTGTGAAGAAGTTCTACTACTGGTCGAATTTGAAGAAAGATGTGGCAAAGTTTGTTGCGAGATGCTTGGATTGTCAACTAGTAAAAGCACACTGTAAGCATCCAGGTGGAATAATACAGCAAATTTCAATTCCATAGTGGAAATGGGAGGTCATTTCCATGGACTTCATCACAGGTTTGTTGAGGATCTCTAGATAACATGATTATATTATGGTTTTGGTTGAGAGGTTGACAAAAGTAGTGCACTTCATTCTAGTCAAGCCTATGAATTCAACTAGTGAAGTAGCACAAGTCTTCATCAGAGATATAGTGAGGTTGCATGGTAGTCTGAAGAAGAATCTATCTGACAGATATGCCAAGTTTCCTTCTAGGTTTTGGAAAGAGTTGTTTGCAGGTCTAGGTACAAATTTGGCCTTCAGTACAACTTATCATCCGCAAACAGATGGACAAATAGAGAGGATAAATAGGATTTTGGAGGAAATTTTGAGGATGTACTTCATGCATCAACAACGAAAGTGGGAAGAGTATCTTCCACTACTAGAGTTTCCTTACAATAATGGGTATCAGAAATCCTTGAAGATGAGTATGTTTGAGGCACTCTATGGGTGGAGTTGTAATATTCCTATCAGTTGGAGTGATCCAGTGAATAGGGTACTGATTGGATTGGACATGTTGATAAAGATGGAACAGGAAATGCAGGTAATCAAGAAGAATCGAAACGTAGCGCAAGATAAACAAAAGAGTTGTGTATATCAGCACAGGCTATTTAGGGAGTTTCAATTTGAAGAACAGGTGTACTTGTGCGTCAAGTCCAAGAAGAGCTCCTTAGGGATAAGATCATGTGCCAAGGTGGCACCTCAGTATTGTGGACCTTTCAAGTTTCTTTATAGGATTGGATCAGTGGCCTACCGACTTGCACTACCTTCGAGAATGAAAGTCCATGATGTTTTCCATGTGTCATTTCTTAATAAGTATGTGAAATATGTTGATCATGTGACTGACTCGTCTTCATTACAAGTGGAACCAGAAGGATAATTCTAGTTAGAACCTCAATGCATTTTGTAGCGAAAGATGCTTATGCTCCGAAATCGAGCAATGGAGCTAGTTAAAGTGCAATGGAATCACTTTGGACCCAATGAAGCTACATGGGAGATGGTTGATCATATGTGGGCTATGTATCCTTCTCTATTCACTAGTTGAGTGGATGTCTTTTGGTATATGCTTTGGTTTTGTGTTTTCGTTATGTCTATATATGCATATGTATGTATGTAAATACCGCATCAAGCTATGTTATAAAGCTCCAATAAGCAGTATGGTCATCATGATATGTTGGTTATGTTTTCAGCAGAATGATATGATGCAAATGCAGTATTGAGTTGTGTTATAAAGCTCCATGGGCAACATGTGCTTGTTGGTTTATAAGTTTCATTGAACACCAAGGATGGTGTTCCCCCAACGACGAGGGTTTTGTAATAGCCCTCGTTAAACATCCATGTAATAAAGTTAATAAAGGCAAAATACGACCAAGGTCATGGGACACATATTCCAAGCTGAATGTTGGGAAAAAACATAGTGGCAGGGATCACTGGTGAATAATAAATGGATACGGAAATTGGCAAAGGCAATGGAAAAGGCAAAGTGGCATTAATTGGAATTTTGTTTATGAAAATAATGGAAAATAGGAGAAAAGGAAGGTGAAATGTCACAAAATTTCATGTGAGGAAAAATAGAGAAAAATGAAGAAAATAGAGGCCTCAATGATAAAAAAGACTTCTAAGGATCAATTCACAGCTTTTGACAGTTCTAGGATGGAGAACTTTATTCTATTCTCTCTCTCTCTCTCTCTCATACTCCTACACACTTAGAGATTTCTTGGAGCATTGTGGCATACCTTGGATTTGGAGAAAAAAGGAAAAGGAAGAGTAGGAATGTGTAAGTGGACAAGGGGTTTGCTTTGTAGGTACCAAGTTGCACGTATGATTTCCTCGCTAGTTTTGGCATGTCTGGCGTATGCATGTAGTTATTTGGTTATGATCTATCATTGGCATGGAGGATTGCCTAGATTGATAGTGGTTTTGCCTAGCCTTTCCATTTCCTGCATAGCCATGGTGTTGTGGGTTTTCCCTTTTGTTTTCTGATTGGTGCCCATATTCCTTATTATTGTAGGTTGAGTTATTAGTAACTGGAGCTATGGTTGGACAAATGCTCTGGAAGCCCTCGAACAGATTGGGTTGAGTTACTAGTCCTGGAAGCCTTGGTTGGGAAAATGTTTTGGATCCCTTGGTGGGTTGAGATACTAGTTCTAGAGTCGGGTTGGAACAAACACAATGTAGCCTTTGACAACTTGGGTAGAGACCAATCTGGTGATCGTTAGTGATGTCCGATCATGAGGTGGAATCATTGGTTGAGGGTTGAGGTGGTCTAGACTCTGGAAGCCCTGGTTTGGTTTTGCTTTGTTATTCCATGAGATTCCACATTCATGCTTGGAATATGGAACGAGGTTGATTGGTTAAAAGAGACATTTGGTTCAGCCCAATCTATGATTGGGTGGTATGTGGAAGCCCCTAACCTGGTTGGTTTTTCATATGTCAATAAGAGCTCCATTTTCCTCTTGTAAATCATGAGTAGTTATGCTTATTATTATGTGACTTTAATGGTTGTTTTATATTTGATATTACTTTGGTTATATGTTGGTTATAAGCATGTTTTTATGATATACTTGAGTTATGGCTCTCATCATGTTTTGGTTAGTAAATGAATTGTTAATGAATGCATGGCATAATAAATTATATTGTGGCTATTGTGAGAGGGCATTAGACCTTCTTGACGATTCTCAGATAAGTATGAGACCCCTATATTTAGATGTGTAATTATGACATATACATTACATGTTCATTATGTGTTTGACGAAATGTTTGTCATGGTTAGGATGGGTCAAGTTAAGTCCTTGATTAAGTTTTGACTTAAAGGATTTGTTTTTGTGTCATTTATCATATTTGAGAGTTTCATCAAGTTCTGAGCAAAGGTTTGGATCATAGCCCTAAAAGTGGCTCAGATCTCGGGGTAGCTTGAACAGAACTGAGTAATTTAGACTACAGTCGCTAGGAAGCAGGATTATGGGAGTGACTAGAGAGTTGCAATCGTTGGCTTGCCTTGTCATGGGAGTGACTAGGAGTTTATATCACTGAAAATTCAAGTTTACTCATGGCTTGGGCACCTGAAGAAGTGGTTTAACTCTTGGGGGTCCTGTAGCTCTCGAGGAAGGTCAGATTGGTTTTGGTTCATCGATTCCACTTCCTTAATTGTACTGAGGAGATTGAGTCATATCATAATAACTCTTTGTCACATATTTACCTCGGTGGATCAGTGAACTTGGGTAAGTGTGGCAGGAGGGTGTTACACTTAGGGGTGATAAGAGGAAGAGGGGTTATTCTATGCCCTAATGATTAAATAGAGACTCAATACACTTGGGGTTTAGGAATGGCATCTGATAACTAAGTTGAATACCTTGTGCTTTGGCAAGGATTGGAAAACACATTGGCAAATAAAATAACCAAAATAACAGTATTTGGAGACTCAGTGATTGCAATATGCTAGATGTGGAAAGCAAGAGAATCGCAAAGCAAATCTTCCCCCCCCATCCACACAAGATCAAGATAATTTTACAAACTATGCAATTCAAGAAAATCGAATTCTTTCATGTGTATTGGCAATTGAACACAATGGTAGATTCATTGGCCAACAAGTAAGTTACACTAGAGAAAGGGAGATTAGAATTGGACCATAGGAGGATTTACAGCTCATCCATCCCATGATCAATGAAATCAAACATTGTGGCATTTATAAAAAAATATAATGGCCCTCACAGCTGAATAATTGAACCAATCTACATGATGGATCCCTTATGCACTCCTCTCTCATTAAACATATGGCTTGGAGCTCGAACGTCGATGCAAATTTGCAAGGAAGGAGAGCTCCAATTAATTGTTTGGCTACAAAACATGGATGGAATTAACCCTTGTTGAAATCTTAAGGTGGTGAACTAGGAGAACAAGTGGCACAAGGATTCAATGAAGCAAGATTGGAAATTGTTAACACAAGCGAGGATAACCTTAGCCTCGATTAAGCATGCACTCCTTTCTAGTCTGGCATTAATAATTTTATATCTTTGTATCATATGACTAACATCCCTCAGAGTTGATAGAGATCCAAGCATAGATTTAGAAATTCTGCATTTGAATATTTCAGGGACGCATTTATGGTGGAGGCATGGTTGTATAAGGCTTTGTGTCGTGCTCCAGGTCCCCATTGCATTGTTGTTGAGTGCTCCTAGTTGTGAACAAAATAAACCTTCCCCCTTTGAAGCTCGATACGTGGTATATATCATTCATACAATGGAAAACTTGGGAGACCAGTTACATGAGGACAAGGAGGTTAAAACCAAGAGGTTGTTGGAAAGGCTGCTAGAATAGGTTGAATGGTTGTTGGTTGCCCTTCAATAGAATAATTTGTGGAGGAGCATGAGTGTAAATCATATCAACTGATTATGAATACTAAGTATGAATTATTGCAAGGAAAGTTGGAGCAGTTTAAGGCTGAAATTTACTCTGAGCTGACAACCTTGGATATTAGGGTGGCAAAGCTTGAAGAAAATGACAACAGTTGAGCTATGCTCTCTGTGGACGTGGTTGGAACTAGTCATGAACCAATGAAGAAGAAGCCCAAATGCATTCGGGAGATCAGAACAATTGCATAGGACGGGGAATCAACTGTATAGTGACATCGGTGCATTGAGAGTCTGCTCTAATAGATAATCATGCAAATTTTTGAAATTTTCTAATGATATGTCAATATAGAATGTTTTTAGGATTTTTTTCCGAGTATATAGCCGACATATATTTAAAATAATAGGTAAATGTTGTCATCAGAATAGGTTCTCCATATTTTGAACTTCTGAAAGTAGTGCCTTTCTAGAACATGAAAAAATATGTAATCAATATATGTTTCTTTGAAAAAAAAGAATTTGAGTGTTGGAGTGTTGTGGCATAATATGGTCTCAATAAATAACCTTAAACTAGAATACGGAGCATTGGGTCCCTTGGACGTCGGTTAGAGTAATGTTATATAGGGCACAAGGCATTAAAAGTTGAATAAGCAATTGTACAAGAACAAATTAGATATGCATAGGTAAGCAATTGGTTCGAATCCGTGAAAGGGTTTTGCACAAGAAAATTAAAACGTTGCTTATATACAACCCACACAAATATTAGAATTAAATTCCATAGAGAATTCGTGTTGGTGGTGTGGGATATAAGTCCCTCATTTATTAATTTAATGGTCATGATAATCTAACTAAAGCTACTAAAGAAAGGAACAAAGCCATAAGTACATACTAAAATATGACTACTTGTGAATATGAGTATTTACCTAAAATACTAAATACATACAGGCTACTTATCTCATTGGTAGAAATTCATTCCTTGGAATTGCATGTAACATTGTAGCAATGTACAAGTGCTAAAAAGGGATTGAACTTGAAAATGTAGTTATTTTTATGATAGCCCTTTCCTTTTTTTCTTATTTTTTTTGTAAGTCGACTTTTCTTATTAATTGAACATGGTAATACATCATTACAAGAGCATTTGTGAGCATTTGTCATGGTTGCAGGGCCTCAAGCCAACCGGATTTGTTGGCCATTAAGTACATACAAAAAATAGTAGATAATATCTCCACAAAGCTAGAGGATTTCCTATCTAAAGTCCAGCATGTGCAAAATTTATCAAAAACTAAAACATATCCCACTTTTTTCATTACATTTTATTTTCATTCTGAGCTTGCATAGCATTACCACCATTCCCATATTTCGTTGGGCAATGAAAGGCCTCATGGATATGATATTCCATGTGGGTCATCTGCCCTTCGAAGCCATCCATCCAGTCATGCAATCGTTGCTAGTTGCGACGTAGTGAACCCTGACAATCCATGATACAGGCCAATTCTATATTATTTTTATTTACAAAATTCAATAAAATTATTAATTATATATAGATAAAAATTTAAATTGGAACAATAATATTTTATATTATATTTTATTATTCTTTTTCGAATATATTATAGATATTTTGATTCATAGATGAAAAATATAACACATTTTTATTATGTCAAGAGGCACTTTCTTCAGCCCCGTATTTGTAGAAGATGTTGTAATGTATTGTTTAAACATTTTGACTAAATCAATTTACATAAAATAATTAAATAAAAAGATTAATGTTATGTAACATAAACCTTTTAAATTGGGCAAAATAAAAATAACCCTATAAAAATAAAATAATAATAAGAATAAGAATGACCCATGGTATTCATGTGGAATATATCCTATTTAAAAGGGGAAATTAAACCATCCTAGATCCATCTTAATTGTTGATCTACCAAGTGTCAAGAGGGATCAAATCTCTTGAGATGCAAACCACTTTTAAAGTGAAAAGAGATTTGATCCCTGTGGACGCTTAATATAGTGCAAACACAAACCAACAAAAAAAAATATTGATAATTCTCATGAAACCTCTTCAATCAACCTCTCTTATAACACCATCTTAATAGATGGAAAATAATATAAAAGTGAATGCTAATAGATACAAATTAAAATTTCTTCAGTGAAAACAAAGTGATGTCAACTTTAACAAAGATTTTTTGATGGGCCTTTAAGAAAGACTAATTTGCAATTTAAAACACTTGGATGTATGGTATAATTTTAGATATTATTTCATGTATGGTATAATTTGATATATTATTTGAGATATTTTTTTTTTTAATTTAAAACACTTTGATGTGTGGTGTACTTTTATATATTATTTGATGTATGGCATAATTTTATATATTATTTGAGAATATTTTAATTTGAGTGGTATATATTTTTTGATGAATAACGAAAAAGATAAATATTCTTAGGTGGAGTGTCAATTTGATTTCACTTGGAAGGACATGGTGATTAGTGGTATCATGGATAATGTTGAGAGGTATCATTGTCATTTAATATA
This sequence comes from Pinus taeda, assembly GCA_000404065.3. NCBI lineage: Eukaryota > Viridiplantae > Streptophyta > Pinopsida > Pinales > Pinaceae > Pinus > Pinus taeda. The sequence continues at coordinate 49,159 of APFE030167905.1, forward strand.
TATTGGTATTTTATGTGGAATATTTAATTTTATGTGGAATAAATTTTTTTTGTAAGCTTGGTAGTACTTTCTTTATTAATATTATCCAACCATTAACATGTTTTTCACATTAGTAACAAGTGGCCTCAACTTGCCGTAGGAAACCAGGTTGGTCACCTGTTAGCGTTAAAAGGTGTCCAAAATTTAAATAAGCCTTTTTCCACCATCCATGAAACATTTGATGTTCTATCTATAATAAACATCAACTTCGGAAAGTAAAGGCTAATCGACATGTAACAAAATTTTGTCTAGAAACCTGTTTCAGTCGTCCAAGGACTCCATCAGGGCTAGGGCTTTTGCACTGGACCCCGGCATCTCGCTTCTCCTCATATCCTGTAGACTTTGCTCTGTCCTGCTCAAAGCTAAATTATTTCAGTAAAATTGAATTTGAACTGTTGTTATCTCCCTGTGGAGATCCTTCTCGTTGGGCTCCTTTTTGGCTTCCTCCTATACCTCATGTTCCTTGTTTAATTCATGTTCCTTGTTTAGTGCCATAGCTCGGGGTACTATGTTCTTCATAACCCAGTATTGTTGGATTGCTTGCCGGAAGAGAGTATGTCGGCCTCAGATGTTCCCCAGGACTTGCACCATGGCTTCCCACTCTTCTGTCTCTATGTCCCAGTTGGTGATGTTGTCATTGAGTTCCCTCTCCCACCTGGCTATTTGTGCTCTTACCTTTGGCAGGTTTCCATCCATGTAATCGTTGATGAGAGTCTGCATATGCTCCTTTCCAGACTTCCTGCCTCATTTACTTTGGCCTCTACTGGAGGTTGCATCCCCCCCGGAGGTCCTTTTCCCTGCCTT
>APFE030167906.1:5379-15759 GCA_000404065.3 Pinus taeda
AGAAATCGCTATGGATTTGTAAATATACACCACATCAATTGGAAATATCCTTGTACACGTTGAAATAGTTGTGAATTAGATTAATGGATCTCGTAAATAGTTTGTTAAATATCTTTTGTTTGGGTCAATGTAATGGATTGAGTAAATAAATTGATCTTTGCCAAATCAAAGATAAATTGTTTGGACTTAGAAAAACACTTTCACATTACAAGAATGTATTTAATAATAAATGAGGAGATGGATTAGATATTGAGAATTAGATCTTGACTAAATAGATTATATAGTTTTTAAATTTGGAAGGAAGTTTAAAATGAAAATGTCATATTAAAAATTATGTTAATTTTTAAAATCAATTTAGTATGTGTTGTTTTAATGGTAAATAAAGCACCATTGATCAATATATATCCCCACGCCTAGTGAAATACACCAAAATATTTTTTGCTTGGAAAGAAGTACTCATGGAATGAATGGCAAGTGATTGAACATCTATTCTTCATTTAGTAGAGGTGGTTTATTTATTAACTATTTTTTTTAAGTACATATATCAAATTCACATTCACATTCATATTCAGCTGTAAGGACAAAATCATACATCACTTTCATATTTCATATTGACTTGTACAATGCATATATTCATATTTTTTTTAGTAGATTATGTTTTTTTATTAACTAATTAATTACACACGCGTACTCAATTCCACAATGAATATAGTAAAAATTACATATCACGTTCTTATTGGTTTCTATAATGTGTTTCTAATAGTAACTAGTAATTGGGTGCAAATTATAAGAAATTAAAACTAATCTCAAAAAATTGAAGTTAGATAGTGAAGACAAAAGAGTCCATAAAATGAGTTGGTTTTTAAGTGTTATTAGTCTCTTTCATATTTGATAGGTTAGATTAATAAAAATGTTTTGTTGTGTTGATACTTAATAGGTTGGATTAATAAAAATGTTTTATCTTATTGGCTTCTATAATGTGTTTCTAATCATAATTAGTAATTGGGTGCAGATTATAAGAAATTAAAACTAATCTCAAAAAATTGAAGTTAGATAGTGAAGAGAAAAAGGTAGATGAAATCAGTATTTCTGGAACCTCTTAGACTTGTGGGTAATTGAAAATGAAAGGTTTTTTTTAAGTGTTATTAGTCTCTTTCATATTTGATAGGTTAGATTAATAAAAATGTTTTGTTGTGTTGATACTTAATAGGTTGGATTAATAAAAATGTTTTATTGTGTTGATATTTATAATTATTTTGAAATAAGATTTCTAAAATATTAATTTAATTATTAAAAGGAGATTAGAGATTTAATCTCTATCTAGTATTCTAGAATATTTATAACAACATAATTATCAAAAGCTAAGATTATGTTAAAATATATTAATTTAATTATTAATAATTATTAAACGGATATGTCATTTTTGTCCTTTTAATTGAATTGATTAATTAAAAAATGTCACATCAACATGATTTATGATTTTTTATGCTATTAGTAAACTAGCCTAGATCCATCTTAACTCTGTATCTACCAAGAGCTAAGAGGGATCAAATCACATTCAAACCCTTGTAAAAATGTCAAAGCAAAATGAAATTTAGATATTTGCTAAAATCTAAAACCTATACACATAAGTTGTGCTAAATTAAAATGAAACAATCAAAACTAAATTCTCATGCCAAGAGCTCAGAGGGATCAAATCAAATTCAAACCCTTGTAAAAATGTCAAAGTAAAATGAAATTTAGATATTTGCTAAAATCTAAAACTCTACAGATAAAAATAAGAGTTGTGCTAAATTAAAATGAAAAAATCAAAATTAAATTCTCATATCTTATTTGGCATTCTCAGATGTAAAATATGCATTCAAATGGAATGAATTTCAAAAGTTTGACAAAGTAGATATCCCTCTGACCTTGCACCTAAGCCAAATGAAATTTGTTCCGTCTAATGTAACCTAGTGGGGCTTGCATCTTAATTCACAAACACAAATAAAAATCTAAACTAAAAATGGCATCATCTCCTGTTTCTTATACTTGAATTATGCCTAGATTGTCTCCCTTTAGATGTGCAATATGCATCCAAATGGAATGACTTTCAAAAGTTTGACAGAGTAGCTACCCCTTTGACCTGGCACCTAAGCCAAATGAAATTTGTTGTGTCTATGTAACCTAGTGGGGATTGCATCTTAATGCACTAACAAAAATAAAAAGCTAAACTAAAAATGGCATCATCTCATGTTTCTTATACCTAAATTATGCCTAGATTATCTCCCTTGGAATGTTCTATGCCAATGAGTCCCATCTTCCATCTATGTAACCTTAAATAGCTTCAGTGGTTTTGTAAGATGACCTCTCAACTCAATTTGTGCTCTCTTTGAATGAATCTCTTCATGAGCATCCACTCAGAAGAAGTAATATTTCTAGCTTTGTTGTTGGGCATTTTTTACATCCTTACAGCTAAGATGTGTTTCTCCTTAGTTTGAGAGAAGTAGAATATTTTACGAATCAAGAGAAAAGTACCAAATTCCTGTATATCATTGTACAATCACGGTTAGTTTCCACAAAGGCAGAGATGTAATCCAATTGGCTTCTACCAAAGCAGAGCTTGTTGACCTTAACCAGAGACATGTTAATAAATGTTTTCAGTACTAATTTCTCTTAAGAATGAGCTGGAAAAATTGGTTGTTTTGTGAATTATTTAGGATTCCTTTGCTTTTGTTGAACACTTGAGAATAATGTGTATCTTTTAGTTTCTTTTGAAAAATTGGTTGTTTTGTGAATTATCTAGTATTCCTTTTCTTTTGTTGAACACTCAAGAATAATGTGTATCTTTTAATTTATTTTGAAACCTACCTTGTTTTTAGGACTTCTTTTGATAGAATAAAAATGGTTATGGTAGCATGTGTTCGGGGTTATGGAACATAGGTTCGGGCACATGAATTTCTTTCAAAATTGCCTTTTATTGTGTTGTCTATTGATTCAAATATCATTGTACAATTTTAGTTAATTTCCACAAAGGCAAATCTACAATCCAATTGCCTTCTACCAAAGCAAAGCTTGTTGACATTAATGAGAGAACATGTATTTATTTTTTCCATTAAAGAAGTTTGTAATTCTTAGATTTTACTTTGAAGTGGTATTGCATAAGTTTTAGGATTGTAGAAGATTTAAATGGAATTCCTTTAACAATTGAATATGGGAATACTGAAAGGCATTCACTATTTGGCACATTGGATCCATAGGCATGCTAAACTTTTTGTATTTCCACTAAATAAAAAAAGTTGTGACAATGTAACAAAGCGTTGTCCTAAAAAGGATTTATTCATGCCTCTTATGAATAAAAATAAAACAATCAAAACTAAAATATCATATCCAATATGGTTCCATTCTTAGATGTGAAATATCCATCCAAATGGAATGACTTTCAAAATTTTGGCAACTGGCTGCTCCTTTAACATGGCACCTAAGTCAAATGAAATTCATTATGTGCAATGCAACGTTGTGGGGATTGCATCTTGATGCACTAACAAAAATAAAAAGTTAAAAGAAAAATGCTAGCATCTGGTGTTGTTGCTTATACCTAAATTATGCCTAGATGATCTCCCTTGTAATGTTCTCTATCAATGGAAATCAATGTTCCATGCTAGTGAGTCCCATCTACCATCCATGTAGCCTTCATTACCTTTAGTGGCTTTGTAGGATCACCTCCCAACTCAATTTATGCTCTCTTTGAATGGATCTCTTCAGGAGCATTGTAAGCATCTCATCTTATCTTGATGTAATATGGCAATGAACTGATCCTCACCTCCAAGTCATCATACTCTCTCTCCACCCTCCTATGCTGCTTCACAAAATATGGTTTCAGTTTGTTTTTTATGAAGTCACATTTTAAGTTGAAATAGTTCTCGGGATTGCAAGACACTATGCTATGTTTTCTATAGAAAGGCATTGAGATTATGGAAAATATTGGGGATTTGGTCAAGAACCCATGATAAGGCAAACCAAATATCACATACCACTCAAAATCCCCATAGCCACATTCCATCATTATTGACTTCTACCAAATCAGTGCTTGTTGACATTAACCAAGTACATGCAAATCACTTGATGGTCATTACAAAATATCATGAAGGTTCTGGTTGTTAATTACATGTTTCTATCCATTGTAAAAATATTGAGGTGCTCTATTGGGTGATGTTAAATGGTTTACACACTTTTTGTCTGTATAGGAGAATTGAAGGTACATTGTATTGAATATGAATATTAACACATACCCATTTAAACTTGGTATGATATGTATGTTTGGGTTGTTAATCTCGACTATGTATTTTGAAAACATAGAAATGGTTCACGTATGAAACCTGAATATGAATACTTGGGCTTCACAATGTAGATGTGTTTATCAAACTCGTATTTGGATGGGTTAAATGACAAGCATCTTATTGCATTTGGAATTGTTGTTTTTTCTTCATTATATTGCATTTTTTTATTGTTATTTCGGTAACTCGTACCTCTTTCTATGAAGAGAAAATTCCAAACCATTAGTGAAAGATCGAAAGATAAATGTGTTAAATGATCTCCTGCCTAATGTGAAGAATTTACAGCATAGCTATCTTCAGACTAGGGGGAAACATTACATTGGTCCATTTGATGCACTGGCAAAGAATCGTAAATATCAAGCCCATGAGGCACCCTTTCATGAAGATCTTCCTATAACACTTGTGCCCAATTTTTACTACACTCTAAAAGATATTGTATTTGAGGCTGCAAAGAATAAAGAAGGATTAAGTTGGTCCAATCTCCATCCAACACACATATTTTTCTTCTCTCCTTGCAACTTGATGAATGTTTTAGGCATAATGTGTGTTTACACTACCATTTACAACCATGGGGGGTTGTCTTTCAAGTACCCAAGGAACAATATTTCATGGGAATAATTTATGGATGCATCTGATGCAAAATTGACTGCAAAACAGGAAATTTGGGCTGCCATAGATCCTTATTTAAAGAACGAGCACTTTGATTTTGCTAATGGAGACATGTATAAATGGAAATGCATAATACTAGCATAAAAATTTGATTTGGAACCATTACCATATGAGGGTGAAGGGTTTAGTCTGGTTGAGGAAATGAATGATAAAGGTCTAGTCTAGGATGAAATTTTTAATGAATTCTCTTAGATTAAGCACTTGGGAAGGAGGTTGTGCATGCCTCTGTTTTGAGTAGATCATTTGATTGTTTTACATTTAACATTAAGATTTAGTTTTTCATTCAAATTTGGCTATAGTTTTTTTTTTGTAATGCTTGGTAGTGCTGTCTATTTTCTATTATGTATATGAAGCAAATTTACACTACACAGTTTTACCCGCTGGCCTCAACTCGCCCTGAGGAGAAACTGAGTCTGTTGGCCATCAGTCAGCATTATACACCATCCAAAAACATAACTTATTCAGTCTTTTCTAGCAGAGCTAGGTATGTTTAGGTCTCATGATAACAAACTTCATAACTATAACATCTAACATAGGAAACAGGAAATTTAAATTCTTTCTGCATAAACAAAAACCAAGCATATGTAGACTAATCTTGCTTGTCATTCTTCTCCTAAGTGTCAGAGGCTACTGGGTCAGGATCTTTTGTAGTTTCTTCCGGCATTCCAAAGATCTCCCCAATGCATGGGATGCGTCTGTCCATATGGTACATCCTAAAATCCTATTTATGCAGCTAGAACAAGATCTTCTCCATATCTCTCTTCTAGTTGGGAGGGCCTTGCATGGTAACTACCATCCCCAAAGAATTTTTCTCAAGTTCTTTGCATAAAGACTTTTCATCAGATTATACAAGTATAGGGTGTGCTTGAACTGTGTAATTCGCCCTCTTGTGGTTCTTGGGTTAGGCACCATTGTTCTCCAGATCTCAATTTCATCATCCGGTTCCAGCTCATTCTTCACTTGATCTTCCCAACCATATATCAGTTCTTGGATTCCCTCATCCACTTCCTCTTTCTAAGTCTCGGCTAACTTAGCTATGATGCGCTCGGTAGCCTTGCGACCCCTGTGGCCATCCGTCCTACTTGGGCATTTGGTGACCCAGGGTTTTAGGCCTTTGTTGCCCCAGCTATGACCACGTCATGCTGGAGCCATGCCATGCCGACTTATAACCTGTAGACAGTTCGACATCATTAGACTCACTACTTCATTCATCGCAACGTAATACAAGTGTGATATTTAGATTTCACTACCATGCCTATCCTGCATCGGGCAGAGGCACCCTTGTGCCCACAGGTGCCCAGTGGTTATGGTATTGGTCACCCTCTTGCGGCCATATCTTGGGTCGCAGACCCATTTGTAGCTAGGTGCTGCTAGTGGTCCCATACTCGCAGACCCTTTCCTCTGCCTGACAGTTCCAGTCTGCTTTCAGCTCACCTCTCTACCTCTCATGCCCCCAGGGTCCCTAGCAATTGCCCTATGGTCTTGCCTTGCCATTTGCTTGGGTTCTCTCATCCCATTGCCCACCTTGCTAGCATCCCAACCCGAAGGCTGGTCACTCTAGATCGGCCTTGTATCAAGGCTCCTCGCGAAGCCCACCATGCCATAGACCCAACTTCTGCTCATGTGTAGAGTCAAAACATCACAGAGCCAAGCGAAATTCCCCCTTGTCTACCTTGGTTTCTTCGGGGCTGAGCTAAGCCTCTCTGGGGTGGCCTCGCGCGTCTCCCTCCTTCCCAGCAACTCTCCCTCCGACTCATGGGATCTCCCTTGGAACCCAACCAGATCATATGAATTAAACAGTGCCAGAGCCAGACTACATACTGGATGGTCGACGCTTGCCCTCGTCCTTCGCTGCTTCTCCTCCATTCCAGTTTGTTGCTCCTTCCTTACCTGCTATACCTTCCGCCTACCTTGCACATCCAAGACACCTTACCCCTTCACCACTTTCTATTATGTCGCCCTCCGCCACCTTGCCGTCCCAACTCCCATGCAATCAAGGCAAAGGACACCGCACTCCCTGCCTTGAGCATGGGGGGTGCGGTTGCATTGAATTTCAGTGTCTAGCCCATGTCCACTCAAGCCTGGCACCTCTGACACCACACTCATCCTGATCGGGTGAATTTTGGCTATAGTTAGATCACATAACATATCACATTTTATTTCATCTATGCTCTTCTTTGATATGCGCTACCAACTTACGACGTTTCCTTTGCAACATCTAGTGCAAATACTAGTTTATGTAAATCATACAACATGTCACATTTTTTTCATGTATATAATTCTTCCCTGTGTTATTAACTTACTGCGTTTGCGTTTCCTTTACCTACTAGTTCTTTTTATTTTAAAAATTAAATACCGACTCAAAATTCAACACAAAAAAGAATTACATACCCTTCATATTAATTTGTAGAATACACATGTGAATGCAATAAGAAATGCGACTTTTTGGAGATTCCGGTGACGGAATCCGGCGGAAGAAATGAGGTTAAATCTTGATTTTTAGCAGTTAAAATGGTTTTTGAACTGCATATTTGGATTCAGCGCTCTGAAAAACCCCTGGGAGCCATTGATTGTGCAGAAACTAGCTATCAAAATTGGGATTCCAATGAATTGCTTCCGGATTTTGATCGGGAAAATCCGCCGAAAAGGCTTTCAAAAAGTCGCGTTATAGACTACTGCTAAGAAAAAATAAACAGCCCGTAAATAAATCTCATGAGCTGTTGGGCCATCATTAAAAAGAGGCGTTGAAAAATGTTGTAAGTAGTCCAATAAAGGGATACCTGCCGAGCATGAGCCATCCTTAAAAAGAGGCGTTGAAAAATGTTGTAAGTCGTCCAACAAAGGGATACCTGCTGAGCAAAAGTTTTGGATAAGAATGAGATAAGGGCGGACTTATGATCAACATGAAGGTGCGTTAAACACTCTTTGTTTGCGGATAAAATAATCATTGGCACTTGATGTGGCCCTTTGAATATTCTTACTGACTGCATTGATACGTCAGCATCGCATGTGTAAGAAATAAGTTCTTGCTTTGTGAGTCGTGGTGAGGCACAGTGTCAAGTTGAAAAGTCTCTATAGAACTCCTCACATTTTCTCTCGAGTTTAAATATCGCTGGCACATTCCCTGTCTCACATTTCTACCAACGAACACGATCGATACGCGCTTCGAACATACATACAAATAATCTCCTGCACATCTTGCATTCGCAACACAATACATCTTTATTTCATTTGAGATTTTCAGTTCGCCAATTACCAAACTCTACGTCTCAGTCTTTTTGCGTAGACAGTCTGCAACATATCTACTACAGTGTGATTCACTGTTTTCCCTCCCACTGCAAAGCGTTGCAAATTGCGTTGCTAGTTATGGATAAAGCCTCCTCCCGGTCTCCATCAGACCAAGATCGTGATCAAAATCGCTGCCAATTTAAGGGAATCAGAATGCGAAAATGGGGGAGTTGGGTGTCTGAAATCCGGATGCCCAAAACCAGAGAGAAGATATGGCTGGGGTCATACAAAACTGCCGAGCAGGCCGCCCGTGCTTACGACGCCGCAGTGTATTGCCTAAGAGGCCCCAGCGCCAAATTCAACTTCACCCACTCCGTGCCTGCCATTCCGTCCGAATCTTCACTTTCCCGTCAGCAAATTCAGATTGTCGCGCCAAATGTGCCTTGCACGAAATCCCTTCAACTTCGCCCTCTCTGCAGAATATCTCAATTAATAAGAATAGAGCGAGGGAGAAGCCGGCATCGCCATCACGATCGTCTTCGGTTTCAGAGACGCAGTGGGCATGTGACCATGGGCAGATCTCCAAGGCGCAGGACTTGGGGTTATGGGAGACTCCGTTTGACGACAACGACCTCCTGAATTTGGAGAAAATCCCGTGGATTGAGGAGGCGTTAGTATGGGAGTTCATTCCAAGTTGGGAGCAGGACCAACCAGAAGAATACATTTTCTTTGACCCAACAGATTTGTGGAGCTTCTGAGACATTTTAATGACTTACAGAGAAGAGCAGGAAAGGAGGACTCCACCACTTGACTGCTCAAATTTCTTTTCTTTTGAATTTATGTTCGTTACATATTTCAACATCTTAAATTGTTTGATGTCGCTTTTGTCCGTTTATCTAATTCCACAATATTCTGCAATCGCGACAATGATGGCCCATGATTCTTTAATTTTGTCCCTTTGTCTGCTACGCAACGGGCTTCGACCCAAATGTCAAATTATTAATCCAGTTTTTCGCTACTCATTCAGTTTAGAAGACATATTTGTATTTATACATTTTAAACGTTTTATAGGCGGCATGCTTGTATTTATACATTTTAAACGTTTTATAGGCGGGTTTAGCAATCTTATTATAGGTTTTGATGTGAATGTTTACCTAAGAAATAGGAGAGTTACAATTTTTTATTAAAAATATATGTTATGAGTTTTTGTGATAAATGGAGAAGAAATTAAGTGAAGAAAATAATATAATTTTTAATTATAATTATATTTAGTTAAACATTTTATTTCATAAACGAAAAAAATTTTTCATTAAAATATTTAACTATAACTTTATTATTATATTGGGAAGTTTCAAGTAAATATGTAAGCATAAATGTTTGTAAAATTTCACTGTAAACATAAATATTAAACATTTATATATGTGGATTTAATTAAAAAATAATAAAAAGTTGATGTTATAGTCTCTGTAAATGAGTGTAAAAATTTAAATCTTGCTCCATTAATAATGACACGTTGAAAGTAATAAAAAATAAAAAAGTTCAATTTATTGTATTGTAATTTTGTTTTGCAGGGTAGCTCAGCCCTTCTAATTCAAGTAAGAAATTATGTAGCCCCTCCAACTCAAGTAGAAATTATGCTCTTGGAAGAATTACATACATAATTAAGTTACATGGTTAATGCTAAATTAATAATGGTTATAGACAAATCATTACTTTGGCATGAATTAATAAATTGATGAGGGACAGAAGGGGAGACAAGGGAGAGAGATGGAGTTGGAGGGGGGAGAGAGGGTGTGAAGAACAAAGACATAGAGAGATAGATGTAGAGAAAGAGGGACTGACAAGGGAGAAATGGAGAGAGAGTGAGGGAGAGAGGAGATGAGGGAACACAAAGAGAAGGAGAGGAGAAAGAGAGGGAGACATATAGATGGGTGAGGGAGAGGGGGAGATAGAGAGAAGGAGAGAGGGAGGGAGCTAGAGAGAGAGAGATGGAGCGGGGGTGAGAACAAAGACATAGAGACATATAGATGGATGAGAGAGAGAGAGAGAGAGAGAGGTGGGGCTGGGGGAAGAGACAAAGGGAGAGAAAGGGAGAGAGAGAGAGATGGAGGGAGACAAACGGAGGTGAGAGAGAAAGGGGGAGAGAGGACTTGAGAGGGAGAAGGAT
>APFE030167906.1:15923-34556 GCA_000404065.3 Pinus taeda
GGAGAAGGAGAGGAGAGAGACATAGGGAGACGCAAAGAGGGAGGGGGGAGAGAGAGTGACGGGGGGGAAGAGACAAAGGGAGGTGGGAGAGAAAAGAGAAAGAGGACTTAAGAGAGAGAAGTAGAGTGTTGAAAATAGCAACAAGATGTTAAAAACAACATTTAGAAATTCCAATTTAATTTGTCCTTGAATTAAATTGAAATTCTATTCTCATAGCAACTTGTAATAGTTAATTAAGTTAAATTGACTTAATTGACTTAGGGAATTTGAGTTGGAAGTCTATTTAGAGTCATGTAGAGTGATCCGTAAATTTTAGGGGCCTAGGTTGAGTTATTTTGAGTTGTAATTAGATAACTCATTCTAATTGAGTTATAGTCAGTTAAACTAGTTCTAACTATTGGAGGAACTAATAGGATTCTAGTAGTGAGGAAGTGCACCAATGTATCCTCAGGGTAAAACTAGTTGATTGAAGATTCCCTCATAAATAACTCATGCATGTTAGTTCAGAGGAAGACCTAACTGAGATTAGAGTTCAGGGACATTGTACTATCAGTTGTATAATTTTCTGAGCTATACAAATGGTGCATTCGATGAGTTGAGGGTCTATGGATGGATTGTGTAGTTATGGAGAGTGGATTTCCCAATTAAATGCAAGATAATTCTCTCAGGAATTGGGCAAGGAATTAGGAGCTTGGAGGCTTGGAAATTTGGCTAAGTATTGGCCAAATGAAGTTAGTAAGGTAGATGATAGAAAATAGTTGTGCACGTTGAGCTTAAGATTTAGTAGAGCATATTGTATTCATCTAGATTGTTTGGCTAAGAGCGCATGGAAGTAGGGGTTTGACAAGCAGCAGAATTGGCTAAGTGTTGGCTTGAGCTAGTTTATGAAGTAGAGAGATATATCGCACTTGTGCAGGAATTATTTAGGTTGAACAAGCATTGCATTTTCTTCCTAGATATTCTAGTTGATGCAATATAGATAGTGGATTTTTGTGCAATTGCTTTCCTAAGGAAAAATATTGTGTTATGTGTGATTAAAATTCCTCCTTTTATTCTTAGTGTTTTCATCGATCAATTTTTGTTTTTGCTGATGAGTAGAGTAGATTCTTGTCTTATGTTTTAGCATATCACATAAGTTGTTGAATCTAAAAGTAAAAATCTACATGTTATCGAAGCTTAAGACAATATAGAAGAGGAGGATTCGAGTTTGTTGTGTAGGTGAAAATAGAATTTGTAAGTTCATACTTCAGAGTCAGCAATATGTCATTCTACGGCCTGAGATTTCAGTATGCCTTAGAGGGTAGCTCAAATTACATAGCTTGGAAGGACATGATGGAGGCAGTGCTAGAAGACAATGGCCTCAAGGAATTCATAGATCATGACATTTCTAAGACTCCAACATCTGATTCTAAATATTTGGTTGAATGGAGAAAGTGTGTGGAAAATGCGAGAAGGATTATCCTAGAAGGAGCTCAAGACCACATTGTCTCGAGTCTCCATGGTAAGGACACTCCATACTAAATGTGGAAGGCATTAACAAACTTGTTTCAAAATAACAGTGACCATAGGAATTTGGCACTGAAGAACAAACTCAGAAAGATCAAGGTGGAGAAGGGTGACTCAATTCCGAGGTACCTGACCAAGTTCACCCATTGTCGGGATGAGCTTGGAAGTGTCGGGATTGTTATTGCCAAAGACGATATGGTGAGCCTAGCTCTTCTAGGACTTCGCAAGAGTTGGCATAGTTATGAAGACTTTTTTAATGGGAGGGAGAAGCTACCAAATTAGGGTCAGTTATCGTCAGATTTGGTACAGGAAGAGATTTGGCGGAACACCAAAGATGGGACCTGTTCCAAAGAAGTGGAGGAGGAATTTACATTAGTTAAAAGAGAAAAGAAAGTCAAGGGAAAGAAGTCCCAAGGAAAGGAGGGTGGCAAGAAGAAGGACTTGTCAAAATTCAAGTGTTTTCACTCTCACAAGTATGAAGGAAAATTTTAAGGATGGAAAATTTTCTTGAAGTTTAAAAAGATTGGCAAATCTCACTAATCCCTAATATGCAAACTATAAAATGTTTATTGATATATTTGTAAAATTATTCAAAGTTATAATTATTTTATATATATTATCTATATAATGTTGGTGATTTTTAAGGTAAAATAATTTTATATTCTAAAATTTGGGCGAATCATATTTTATAAAAATTGGAAATTGGTGAATCTTTTTTGTGGAAAAATCATGGAAAATTAGTCCACTAGGTAAATATTAGCCTCTAAAATTTTCGATGACAAGTATGGGCACTTTGCCACAAATTGCCCACAGAAGAAAGCAAACAATAAGGAGCCTACGGTTGTAGCAGCAGGTGAAGCTCTAGTTTCATAATTCGAACTTAATTTCATTCTCATTGCATACATGGCCAACACTATAATGGGAATGATGTGGTATCTCGACAACAGTGCCTCGTTCCATATGACGAGAAATAAAGATCTCTTTAATGAATTTGAGGAGAAAGACCTCAAACAAAACATAAAGTCTGGAGATGATGGGAGGTATAACGCGACCAACATCAGTACAATTACTTTTTAGAGGGAGTCTGTATCCCCTCTTAGAATCACATATGTAATGTATGTTCCAGGACTAAAAATGAATCTTGTTTCCGTCGTGGTATTGGAAGAACATGGATACGATGTGATTTTTAGTAAGGGAAAGGTTTCCTTAGACATATCACCATGGGACAAGTGAAACAGACCAGTGTGTGAGTCAAGAACCTGTTTTGACTTGAGGTATAAGATGCATGCAAAGAATTGAGGAGCAACGAAAAGGTTAGAGACTTGGTGGTTGGGAGAAAAAGTGAATTTCCTCTCAACATGTAGCCCTAGAAGAAACCTCAGAAGTAGCCTCAAAAATTTGTGGAGCAACCACAATTGGAGAAGTAGAGAGTAGACTGAGTGGAGACATCCACTCAAGTAGAGACCTCCATTAGGGGGAAATTTCGGGCCAAGTGGGCAAAGGGAGCACATGCATCCATATCTACAGGTGAGAGGTGGGGCGATGTGAAGCAATAGTCCCAAAAGTACAGAAATTTGGGCAAGGTCCATTAAGATGTTTTTTCTCATGGATCATTACCTTGCTACGAGATCCCACAATACACTGTAGTGGGATAGGTTAGTGGCAGTTGATGCTGTCAGATGTTAGAGTGATAAAGGCAGAGATTAGAAGCAGTTAGATATTGGAGAGAGCAGAGTAGACTTGGAAGAAGTACAGATGTCAAATTGCAGAGGTAGCAAAAGCGCAAAGTTTTTAGTAGACAGTACAAGAGTTAATAGCAGTCAAAGACTCTTGTGACAGATGCATCATACTAATTAATATTGGATGCTTTTTCTGTTTCAAAAGTTGCAGCAACAATAACACTGGAGAGAAGTGTTGCATGCAGAACATTCCAAAGGTACCAGATCGTCATAGAGTTGAATTCCTTTCTTGTTGAGAGGGAGTGTTGAAAATAACAACAAGAAATGTTAAAAATAACATCTAGAAATTCCAATTTAATTTGTCCTTGAATTATATTGTGAATTAAATTTAAATTCTATTCTCATAGCAACTTGTAATAGTTAATTAAGTTGAATTGACTTACGAAATTCAAGTTGGAAGTCTATCTAGATTCATGTAGAGTGATCCCTAAAGTTTAGGGGCCCAGGTTGAGTTATTTTGAGTTGTAATTAGATAACTCAGTGTAATTGAGTTATACTCAATTAAACTAGGTCTAATGGTTGGAGGAACTAGTAGGAGTCTAATAGTGAGGAAATGCACTAGTGCATCCTCAGTACAACACTAGTTAATTGAAAAATCTCTCATAAATAACTCATGCATGTCAGTTTAGAGGAAGGCCTAGTTGAGATTAGAGTTTAGGGACAATGTATTATCAGTTGTATAATTTTCTGAGTTGTACAGATGGTGCATGCAATCAGTGGAGGGCCTATGGATGGATTGTGCAATTAGCAAGAGTTGATTTCCCAATTAAATACGAGCTAATTCTCTTAGGAATTGGGAAAGGGATTAGGAGCTTGGAGGCTTGGAAATTTGGCTAAGTATTGGCTAAAAGAAGTGAGTCAGGCAGAGGACACAAATACTTGTGCAGGTTGAGCTCAATGTTGAGCAAAGAATATTATATTCATCCAGATTCTTTCACTAAGAGTGTAAGGAAGTAGGGCCTTAACAGACAACAAAATTGGCTAAGTGTTAGCTTGAGATGGTTTGTGAAGTAGAGAGATAGATTGTACTTGTGCATAGTTGTTTGGGTTGAACAAACATTGTATTTTCTTCTCATATGTTCTAGTTAATGAAATATAGATAGTCAAGGTTTTGAGTAGTTGTTTCGCCAAGAAAAATATTGTGTTATGTGCAAATGAAATTCTTCCTTTTCTTATTAGTGTTTTCATTGATTAATTTTTATTTCCTTTGATAAGTAGAGTAGATTCTTGTCTTATGTTTTAGCATATCACATAAGATGTTGAATCTACAAATAAAATTCTACAGAGAGGAGGAAGAAAGAGATGGAGTTGGAGGGGGAGAGAGAGACAGGGAAGAAGAAATACATAAAAAGAGAAAGGTTGAGAGAGAGAGGGGGTGACAAGGGAGAGATGGAGAGTGTGGGGGTGGGGGGGTAGGGGAGAGAGAAAGATGAATCTAACCTACATATGGTACACGTTTATATAAAAAACAACATAGATCCATCATAGCCCTGAATCTATCAAGAGCTTAGAGGGATCAAATATCTTGAAGTGAAAACATTTTTTTGAGTGCAAATTTTGAAAAAAAAAATTACACCTCAAAAGATTTGATCCCTCTAAATACTTGATAAATCTAGAGTTAAAATAAATTTAAACTAATTATATATAAACTTTTTCATAAAATATTTAACTAACTTTATCATTATTATATATAAATATATATCTTTAATTACACCTATAAACAATTTCATTGACCGCATAAAACTTCAACCGTAACCAGTCCTTTCATAGTAACCAATTTGATGTTAGGCAAATAATAATTGATTGCACTAGAAAATATGGTCATCATAGGAAAAAATACTCCTATGACCCAAGTAAATTAATTCATGTTTTTGTTATTTTATCTATGCATCGTATGAACGAGGAATACGTTGAGGATTATAGTGTGGGATGAAGGACGGTGGTTTTTCCCATTCGAAAATTGAGTTGGATCTTTTCGTCGAATGCATAGTTGTTTTCGTAACTAGGTTTTGGATTTACCAAAATTATAAATTTTAATTTGAGGGTACTTTGATTGTCTAGCCAATCAAATTTTCTTATAGTATAGGTATAAGGTTATCATATTTTATTATTATTGTGATTTATATAGCCTTCGCGAGTACTCAATTTGGAATTGATCCATATCTTTTAACTAAAATTATGAAGCAAATCCGTATCTAGTTGATATTGTTAATAATTTATTGGTAATTAAAATAATATTAACTTTATTATTAACTTTTTTTATATCTAGAGTAATTGGTAATTAGGTCATTTTCTTAATGATACCGGTCGAATCCAATTTCTACCACTATAAACTCTAGGTGTCTACATATGGTGCTTCCATGCACATGAGTGAATCTAGAGGATTTGAACACTGGCCCTCCTCTCACATAATACTTCATTTACATGGCCATTTCTAGTTGAGTTTCCCTCAAGGGTTTACCTTTAATTTTATTATTGATGCCATTGAACAAATTGAAAAAACTACATGAAACATCTATGCATTATTGCTTGTCATATGGTTGTTGCATGTGAAGCAAGTTAGGGATTCTTCCACATAGCTATCCATGATTAGCTCCAAAAGAGGGGGATTTTTAAAGATTATGGATATACTTGTGTTCTCTTTCAATCTCCTCATCATTGACATCCTTTTTATAGATTTGTTGGGTGAAGTAGGGTTTTTGAATTTCTACACTCCATAAAGAAGGTTTGCACCTCAAGAAATTTGATCCTTCTCAATGCATGATAGCTCCAGAGTTACATGGATCTACTAGTTTCCCACATCATATATTGTTAATTGTGGATTGATTGAATGAACTAATCAAAATTGATTATTAAATAGTTCCTTTGAGACAAATTATCTCTCTTAGCATATATATTTTAGTATAGATTTCTTTAATATATTCCATGGAATAAAGATATGTTAAATACTTTGAACGAAATGATTTTGATGAATCTCTAGAAGAACTTGAGGAAAGGAAATGAAAGAAAAGATGGAAAGGAATCATATATTTAATGAACCCTGAATTAATCTTTAAGATACATCTGGTAATTTATTTTTTCAAAGAGTTTTAATAAAACATCATTTACGTTAATTTATTTGTTCTTAAATTTTATAGAGACTAGAAAAGCAATAACATATTTGTATTATGGTTAGCATAGAAAATAAATTCTTCCAAAGAGGAACTCTAGGGATATCTTGCTACATAAAATGAACATTTCTCCTTTCATTTGGCTTAATAAGAAAGAAACTCTCAATCAATAGATTCCTATGAAGATTTTAAATATTAATGCTAAGAAGATTTATATAGTAATATGCTAATTTACCTTTATCAATATCCATCCTCTATTCCCACAGATGAAGCAAAAGATAAAAAATATGAAACCAATGCAAAGGTTGTCAATGCTCTGTTAGGAAGCTTGGAAGAATCATAATTTGTCAAAGTCATGCAGCTGAATATTACAAAGGCCATATGGGACAAGATCATCCAAAGTTATGAAGGTGACACCAAGGTAAAATGTACCAAACTTCAAACTCTCAGAATTAAATATGAATCTCTTAAAATGCATAACGATGAAAGTATTGCAAGTTTCTTTCTTCAGGTAGATGAGAGCGTGAATTCAATGAGAAATCTTGGTGATGAAATAAAAGAATCATCAATTGTTGAGGAAATAATAAGATCTATAACTCCAAAATTTGATTCGAAAGTATTTTCCATTAAAGAAATGCAGGATTTGAAGAATATTACTATTGAACAATTTCATGGGATTTTAACAGCCTATGAAATGACAAAAGGTGTCCCTCAGATATCAGAGAAGATGCATTAAAAGCTACTTCTAAAGGAAAAAAAAGGAGGAGATCAAGGAATCATTTTATATATCAGAGGAAAAAGAGACAAATTTCGTAAAGAAACTCCAAGTATGAACTCGCAGATTTAAAGGTAAGTTTCCTTTCAAATGTTTTTCTTGTGGAAGAGTTGGTCAGTATGCTGGTAAATTCCATTATAGAGAAGACCATGAGAAAGGAAAGGATGCTAAAAAAATGAAGGTTAGAAGAAGGTTAGAAAACAAAAGAAGCTTCAACACACACGAAGATAGTGATGGTCTTTCAAATGGAGAAGAAGGTGAGTTTGATCAGGAATATCAACTACATATGGAATTTGAAGGTAAATGTATTGATGAATCTGATGATGTTTTTATGGATGCCCTAGAAGAAAATGATAATATCATAGAAGAAATAACTCAACGTAAAGTTCATTTAGAAGAAGCTAAATTAGTAGAAGATGCTCTGAAGAAACAAATCCTAGAAAAGGAAAGGCATAATGAAAAGTTAGAACTAGAAGTTGTAAGTCTAAGTATGGAACTTGAAAAAACAAAAACTCTAAACCTTAGATTTGATAAAGGATATTAGAAAGGGATTTAGACTTCTGTGATCCATAATCTTGTTTGTAAGAATAATTTCGGCAAAATCACATAACAAATCATTTGTCGACGCGTTTCGAACCAACCAGTGTGGTTCATCGCGAACTTGTCCTGATGATGAATCACACTGGTTGGTTTGAAACGCGTCGACAAATGATTTTTTATGTGATTTTGCCGAAATTATTCTTACAAAAAAGGATATTAGACTTTATAATAAATCATCAAATTACAATTCTCTCCTCTTATAAAAAGATATCTTAGATACAATAGAGAATCATCAAAGACTGGAAAATCTTCTGAAATAGGTATAAGAAGTTATCTCAATGTAGTAAAAGGAACCATTCAACAAAATTCCTGATCGCAACAAAGGAATAAGGGATCAAATGCTTTTCAGGTAAATAATTCTTATCACAATCAAAAGGAAATCTACACAATAAGGTACCTGTTGTAGCAGCTACAACCACCCTCCAAAATTTTTCCTTAGCTTCATTTTGGATCCTCACTACCAATCTTTCACAGCAGCATGTCTTGCCTTGTCAATTACACAAGCTTCAGTGGTTTTCCTGTAGAATGACAGTGTGTCCATCAAAGCTTTTTGCATCCCCCTCACAGGCTGTTTCATCGAACTTTTTCTAGCTACACGCTGAGCAGCTCCCTCAAGAAACTATGTAATTCTAGAGGGGAACCAACCTTCCCTCCATAAATTGTGCAATTCTATCTGCAGCCTGCTAGGCTCTAACATTGTGCAAACCTGCATGTTACTATTCACTAGAAAAATTGTGGAATTCCTCCCAGCAGGACTGCTCAACCCAGAAATTGCGCAATCGTGGGCAGAAGTTAGCTATTCTTCCTAGAAATTGTGCAATCCCTTTGGGAAACCAGCCCAACTGCCTCCCAGAAATGTGCATTTTTTCCCTCTCAGCTGAGCAGGTTGTTGCATGTGCAGTTGAGTTGACCGGTTCCCTCTGGGACTGAACAAAACTGATTTGCATGCATGGATTGCTCCTCCCATGGCAGCATGCAAAGGAATCCTTTGTTTCAGGGATCTATTTTTAGCAGTTGGAGGTTACATGCAAGGATTGTTTCAAAAACCTCCCACCAAATGTTGCTTTCCCTAGATTTGTGGCATGCGCATCACAACCTTGATTTTATCAAAACTCATGAACTAGATAGTGTAGATCTCTTTCCTCGCATCAACCTTACAGTTCTAACATCCCACATTACATCTAGGAGTCGTCAACACATTCAACTTAGCTATTTTTGAGTAAGCCTACTTTTCATGTCTCACATTGTGTTTATGTCGCTTTTTGTGTATCACTTCGTGTGAGTGTTGTCTTCTTGATTTCAATGAGAATTTTTTGTCATTTACATGCATACTAGCTTGTACTAGCACCATTTCAGTTTTTATTAACATCCCACTGTTGTTGCATGCATGACACTGTTTTGCACGGACTGTCATTGTTGTGACAACTCACTTCACACACATGCATGCTTTCCTGTTTTCCGAATCCTGCACTTTTTGTTTGCATGAATGATAATTCACCCTTGTTTTCACTTATCTCATCATGCTTTCACACTCCTCATGTTTTCAGTCACCCGTCGGCTGGATTGGGCTACCTTGGCCTGGATTGTGCCTTGCCCAACTAGCACTGTGCATTTCTAGAAACAAAGGCTCTGCCTTCCCTCCATAAATTGCGCAAGTCTAGCCAAGCACTGACCTCTAGGCATGCATTTCATAATTCCTAGAGGTATTGTCCTATTGGTCACAGAAGCTACGTAACGTAGTTTGCTGGTTGCATGTCACTACTGACTAAAAGTGTGAATTGCTCAGTTTCAGTCCTCAGCAAGCCATGCTGCTATGCATTGCGCAGTTCCAACTGTCAATCAACCTACTGATAGCCTGGACTGTGCCTTGCATAGTTTTTGGTAGTTAGTCTCCTGACCTCCCGACAGAAATTGCACAACCTTGTGCCCCCTCTCAGTAGCACAAGTACAATGGCCTTCAGGAGACCAGAGTCAAAGGACACTGTTGAGAGCAAAGCATGGGTTGCCTACCTATGAAGACATCAAGTTGTTCGTAGACAAGGACATCAAGATAAGATGGTAGCACCATCACAACGATCAACATCACAACGAGCAGCGCCATCAAGAGTAGCAGAAGGCAACACACCCACATGTGGAAAATGCACAAGGAAGGTTGTTGACGTCACAGTGGTGGATCAAAGTTGCAAGCTCGAGCAGATCCACTTGTGATGAAAGAAACTTTGGAGACTGAGGCTATGAGGTGATGGCATGACAAGATGATCGTGCGAGAGTAGAGACGGAACAACGAAGGAGTTGCATGTGCTAAAGAAACAACTCAAGGAAGAATAGGAGTTGCATATTCAAGAGAATGAAGTGCAACAGGAATAGGTACAACATCGGGCGCAACATGAACTCACAGATTAAACTGTGCTTGTACAAATTATAGATCCAGTTGAAAATAGCAACAAGAAATGCTAAATATAGAAGTGCTAAATTTAGTACTATTATAAATAGCATTTCAGGATACATTCCTATTTTAGTTAGTCCCTGAACTAAAATAGAGAAGTAAAAAATCGAATTTGATCTTAGTAGTTGTTTGTAAAATAATTAATTAATTCACCATCATTTAATTAGTTGTAGAAAATCAAACATGAAGTCTATGTGGGGACATGCAATAGTTTCTCCATTAATTTAGGAATTTATCCATCAGTTAAAGAGATAAGGATGAGTTGTAATATTGAGTTGTAATTAGTTGGCTTAGTTAACTGAGTCAAGTCCAGTTAGATTAATTCAAACAATCTGTTGAATTAATTGTGAGTTCAGTTATTTAATACATGCATGCATGCAACTGCTGCGCTTAAAAAAATTGAATATTCTCTCATAAATAACTCATGCATGTCAGTTCGGACAGAGACCCAGTTGAGATCAGATGAAGGGACAGTGTACTATCAGTGGCAGGAATATTCCATCGGGAATATCTCTTGTGTGCAGAAGGAATTCATTCCTTTGATATTGCGTAGTTACTTCTTCAGTTTAGTGAGTGTGATGAGGCCAATTCACACATGTGACATCATTGGACCCTAAGAAAAACTGCGCAAGGAAATAGGAGGCTTAAAGGGCTAAGGAAAGGAATATCTCTTGTCTACTCAATCTGTGAGCTGTATTATTTGATTACAGATAGAGTAGGATAACTTGTGAGTTGATTCTTTTTGTAACTCGAACATATTTCCACTTGTATGATAATACAAAGATTGGGGTTTTAGGCTGAGGCTTTCCCCAGGTTATTTCTTCTTCGTTATCTGTGATTGATTTCTCATTCTTAGTTATATGTGTTCTCATTGATCTTGCTCAATTCGATTAAGATTCCATAAAGTTTGTTGTAGAAGTAGATCTTGTATTTTTCTTTAGTTTATTGCATAATCTGTTGATCTACAATGGGAATTTCTACATGGTATCAGAGCCAAGGTGATCAAAGTGAAGAACAATATACAAGAAGGGAGAAGGACGAAGTTTGAGGTTCCTGAATATAGAAATCGAGTTCTTATCACATCTCAATTTCACTAATGGCGTTCAACAGTTTAAGACTTGAATATGATCTTGACGGCAGTTCGAACTATATAGCCTAGAAAGATTGCATGGAAGCAATATTAGAGGATAATGGTCTAAAGGACTTCATTGATCAAGAAGTCCCGAAGCCAACTGATGCTACTGAATTAGCAGAATGGAAGAAATGTGTTGCTAGAGCTAGGAGAATCCTTCTGGAGGGAGTTCAGACCACATAGTCTCTAGTCTACATGGGAAGGAGACACCATTTTTGATGTGGAAAACATTGAAAGATCTATATCATAATAACAACGATCAGAGGAAGCTAGCGCTGAAAGACAAGCTTTAGAAAATCAAGGGCGACACAATCTCTACATATATGAACAAGCTGACCACCTGTAGGGGTGAGCTTGGAAGTGTAGGGATCACGACTGCTGATGATGACATGGTGAGTCTTGCACTCCTTAATCTTCCTAAGAGCTGACATAGCTACTAATACTTGGTTAATGTAAGAGAAAAACCGCTAGATTGGGAATGACTTTGGTCGGATCTAATGCAAGAGGAAATAATAAGAAGCACTAGAGATGGATCCTCATCGAAGCAAGATGATGAGAAAAATCTAGCCTTAGTGAGTAAGGCGAGGAAAGGGAAAGGGAAGGAGTACCATCCCAAATCTGGTTCTTCCCATGGTGGGAAGAAGTTTGACAAATCAAAAGTGCGTTGTTTTCATTGTCATGAAGTGGGCCATTATGCTATGAATTGTCCACAGAAGAAATCCAAGAAGGGATCCTCGAAGGGATCTGATGGTGAGGCACTGGCCTCATCTTTTGAATTGGATTTCTCACTTATCACATGCATGGTTTCATCCAGGTGGGATGTGTGTGATACCTGGACAGTGGAGCTTCATTCCACATGTCAGGTGACAAGAATCTTTTTAGTACCTTGGAGGAGAAGGATCTCTAGATGCGGATCGAGATGGGCGATGATGGAAAGTACCGTGTTTCAGGTTAAGGTACGATTGTGTTTCAGAGGGAGCATGGAGCTCCCCTCACCCTAATAGATGTAAAGTATGTACCAGGTCTGAAGAAGAATCTTGTGTATGTCGCTATGCTAGAAGATAAAGGCTATGATGTAGTCTTTAGTAAAGGAAAGGTATTCCTGAGGCATATCGGTACTGGACAGACAAAGTGAATTGGGATTCAAGTATAGAATCTATACAAGTTAGAGGTAGATGACTGTGCTTCATTGAGTTCCAAAGATGAGATGGTATTGAACCAAGATGTTGGTGAGCTATGGCATAGAAGACTAGGCCACTTGCACCATGGAGCCTTGAAGATCATGCAACAGATTTCTACTGGACTTCCTAAGGGAAAGCTAGAGCATACGAATACATGCAAAGGTTTTACCTTGGGTAAGTATGCAAAATCTTCATTTCTGGATCAAGAGAATAGAGCTAGAGCAATCATAGAGTGAGTTCACTTAGATGTTTGTGGACCATTCTCTATATCCTCGACCACTAAACAAAGGTACTATGTTATTTTTATTGATGATTTTTCTCGTAGATGTTGGATCTACTTTATGCAAAAGAAGGAATAGACCTTCTTGAGGTTTTTTGAGTTTAAAGCCTTGGTAGAGAAAGAATGTGGAAAAAAAATAAAAGCCTTGCGTAGTGACAATGGTGGAGAGTATGTCTCCCAACATTTTAAAGACTTCTGCAGAGCAGAAGAAATTAAACAGGAATTGGCAGCACCCCATAACCCACAATAGAGTGGGGTGGCTGAAAGGAAGAATAGATCGATTTCGGGAGCAGCTCGAGCGATGTTTCATGACCAAAGCGTACGACTGCATTTGTGGGCTTACGCATGCAATACAACAATATACTTGCAGAACAGAAGCCCACACCATATACTAGGAATGAAGACACCTATGGAGGCCTTTTCTGGGAAGCAATAGACATGAGTCACTTCCAAATATTTGGATCGTTAGTTTACTGTCATGTGACCAAAGATGCCCAGAAGAATATAGATCCAACAGCTGAGTTGGGAATACTTGTGGGGTACACAAATACAACCCACAACTATTAGGTGTACCTGTCTACCAGTCAGAGGATAGTGGTACACAGGGATTTGAAGTTCAACGAGCAAAAATCCATATGATTATCACTTGAGAGGGAGCTCAAGTTGCATGCAGAGGAGGAACTTTCAGTTCCTAAGGAGGAGGAGCCTTAGATTGATGCGTAGTAGCCACATGTAGAGGATCTGAGAGTGGAGACATCCACTGATGCTGAGACTTCTAGAGATAGGTTAGAACGCTCATGGGAAGTTGATATGTTGACGCTGGATACGTGGGTGAATGTGGGGAAACTATCTTCTCAGCACAGACAGAGGAGGTCACTGGAGCAGTACATTGGGTACATGGCCCTGGTTGGGGAGTGTGTAGATACCGAACCTTCTTCATTTGAAGAGGCA
This sequence comes from Pinus taeda, assembly GCA_000404065.3. Taxonomy (NCBI): domain Eukaryota; kingdom Viridiplantae; phylum Streptophyta; class Pinopsida; order Pinales; family Pinaceae; genus Pinus; species Pinus taeda. The sequence goes on from APFE030167906.1 coordinate 29,644, forward strand.
GTGCAACAACTAGTCTAGGTTAATGTAATGGTAGAGGAGTATGACTCTATCATTCAGAACAATGTGTGGTATGTTTTCCGAAGACCTTAGGGCAAGTCCGTAGTGAGTTCCAAATGGCTTTACACGGTAAAGCAGGCAGCTAATGGTAGTGTTGAGAAACATAAGGCAAGGTTTGTCACCCAAAGTTTCTGACAAGTCGAGGGGATCGACTATGATGAAACTTTTTCTCCTGTAGCAAGGTACTGATTGATTAGATCGATGTTGGCACAGACAGCTTAAATGGGGTGGAAGATCCACCAGATGGACATGAAGACAACATTCCTCAATGGGAAGATTCAGGAGGAGGTGTATATTGAGCAGCCAGAATGTTTCGAGACCTTTGATCATGAGTCACATGTGTGCAGACTCAAGAGGGCTTTGTATGTGCTGAAGAAAGAACCCCATGCTTGGAACACCAGGATCGACAACTATTTCACTGGGTTGGGCTTCACCAAGAGTGAAGCAGATGCAAACCTTTAATACATCATGGTAGAAGGTAAACCATTGATCATTGTTCTTTATGTCGATGATCTGATTTTGATAGGTGATGTTCAACTGATACGGTCTTGCAAGAAGGACCTTGCAAGAGAGTTTGAAATGAAAGACATGGGTCTTATGCACTACTTTCTAGGCATGGAGGTGATCCAAAATGGATCTTGTACCAAACCTCTAAGTCTAAGTCTTCATATACATATACTATTGGAAAACACTATCGCAGAAGAAAAACACTAAGAACGGCGGAAAACATAGCTAATCCGAAGTCTAATTGCCGCTGCATAGGAGTTGTCAGATTGGACCGATCAATGGTCTAGATCAAATCAGCGGATCACATCAGAGGGTTCAGAAATATCGCATCGGTGGAGTGTATCAGGGATGGCCCAAGGAGAAATTGGACTGCGATTGGCCATACAACATGAACCGTTGATCGAGTGTGCAGATCAAAGGTTGCGATTACACCATCACATCGCAAGTTTCCAATGGAAGGACTTACTAAAGACCTAGAGACATAGCGATATGCGACTGCAACTATCAAATCATAATATTTCATCACAGTATATCAAGGGGTGATTCCAGATGGATTGCGGGTCATGGGAAGTGCGATATGCTGATGGTGCTAATTGGCGGTCGACGAATGAGATTAGCGAGTGGGATCAAAACCACATAGAGGGGAAGAAGACCCATAGCCCAAGCGATATGTGATAGCAATGCAACAATGGATCTGATAGGATTATAGGTCGGATTCAACATCATTTGAAGTTCGGCTTGGCAGAAATTCTCACTGTTTTGGTGTATTTCTTTGTGTAAAGGGAGAAACATATTCTCGGGGATTTCACCTGCACCAGTGGTCCTTTCCATTACAAATAGGTGGCCTTGTTGATTCAAGCATTTACAATGATTGTTTAAATGCTCAAGAAGGAGATGAAGGGACAGCGGCCAGGAGGTAGAGAGCTCGAAGAGGGAAGGAAAAGAGATAGCGTCAAAAGGCTTAAAAGCCATTCAATGGCAGCACAAAAAAGGGGGCAGTTGCTCAGAGAAAGAGGGGAGATAGAGAGTCAGAGAAAATGCACAGCTATGAACAGTTGATCAGAGGCACTAAGAGGGAGAGTCGTGCACACTTTAGACTTGAGGGTTTCGAGTGAAATCGCCATGTAATATCACTATTGTTGTGTTATGGCTCTGATTGAGCTCATACCTGTAAACTCTATTCTTGAAGATATAATATAAAGGTTGACACTGAAAGTTGGACCAGGAGACCTAGCAAGGAATTATGGTGAACTCCTTGATTATTTGTTGTGTTGATGTGTGTGTTTATTATGTTTTATAACTGTTCATTGTCTATATTATTCGCAATATTTTCTATCCATTGCACTAAATAATATAGGCATTTATGCACATGAGTCTGTAATACCTTTTCTCCTTAATTTAATATCCATTTCGGATCAAGTGGTATCAAAGAATTTGGTTTTGTTAAGGTTAGACAAGCTTGTGCTGGATTTTGAATGTGAACTAGATTAAAGCTCATACTAGAAGAAGAAGAACTTATTGAGACTAATCCAGAGACTGGAAGAGTTTATTCTCAGAGGAGAATGGAAGAAGAAGCTCCATTGGGCTCAAAATCTCAATCTATAGAAAGTTTTAAGACACTGCAAGCCATGGTGGAAGATACGTATATGGAATTTAAGAAGGGTCGAGGTGAAAGTACTTCAACACCTAACCTAGACAAAGGAGTAGAGAAACCTTTTCTATTTGTCCCTCTAGAAGGCAAAGGGAAAAGGGAAATGCCTCCTCCACCATCTCCTCCATCATCACCTTCGTCATCCTCATCATCTTCTTCGCATAACACTAGCTCTTCTAAGAAGAAGAAGAAAACTTCCTTAATCAAATTAGATGTGAAGTTTGATTTGTCAATTTATGATGGAGAACTCAATGAAGAAAATCTAGATAATTGGATCTTAAGACAAATTGATGTATATCGCAGGGTACAGAATGTTGATTCAAAAAGGAAGAAGAGTCAGCTGCCTAGCCTTCGACTTGGAGGAACTACACTAGTATGGTGGGAAGGCAAGGCACAAGTTGATCTACAAAAACATTGTAAAATCATTTCTATCTGGAATGAATTTGTTTCTGCTATCAAAAACACAATTCTATCCTTTAGATTACATCCAATAGGTAATGATGAGTTGGCAAACTCTTTGTCAATTGAAGGGTCAAAGTGTACAGAGTTATACTCAGAAATTCAAAAAGAGAGCTTTAACTTTAGGTATATCATTAGATTCACATGAGACTTTATTGAAGAATATAGGTGGCATTCATAGCTATTTAAAACATACTATTCTCATGTTTAATCCCACTAGCTTAGATGATGTATCAGTTCAAGCCACACTTCTAGAAGCTAGAGGTAAGAATGTAAACCCAGAGGTTGGGAAATCATCTAAATATTCTGTAAGCAAGAGCAAGGAAAAGAAGAAACTGAAATGGAAGGAGAGGAAAGTAAACACTGTAAAGAAGGATACACCTTCTTGCACTCATTGCAAGAAAGAAGGACATGATGAGACACACTGCTAGATTTTTCATCCAGAACTGAAACCTAAGAAGTTTGGTGGAAAGGAGAAGAAGAATATTGCTGCTATTCAGCAGGAATTGGGATCAGATTTAGGTGATGAAACAACAGTTATAGCCACAGGTCATAAAGGTAAAAATTCTAAAGCATCCACAAGTAATTCTGCACAATCTGTTGATAATGAAGATAATGAGAGGGAAAGAAATGAGCTTTTTCATATTAGAGTGATTTCTAAGCACAATAAGATTGATACCTTATTTGATAGTGGATCACAAGTAAATGTGATTTATGAAACAATTGTAAAGAAGTTGGGATTACAAACAAAACCTCATGAGAAGCCATATCCATTAGGTTGTGTGTGATAAAACAAAGCTACAAGTAACGAGACAATGTAAACTTAGGTTTGCTATTGGATCAACATTTCTAGATGAGGTTGAGTTAGATATAGCTCCATTGGATATATGCGGTATTGTTTTCGGAAGTCCATACTTGTATGATAGGAAAGCTATTTTCTATAGAGCTAAGAATAAGTATCAACTCACTAAAGATGGAATACAATATATTGTAGGAGCTCATAAACTCAAAGGTAACTACTCTCTCATAAATTCAGGACATATGAAAAGAATTGTGAATTCGAGTAAGCAATTTTTACTAATGGTTGTAAAGGCAAAGGATCCTAAAAAATCTAATGCATTTGAAGGCTGTGATTCTAAACAGAAAGCTGATTTAGTCAAAGTTGTTTCAGAATATGATGTTCTATTTCAATAACCTAAAGGTCTGCCACCCAAGCGAGAAATAGTACATGATATTTATTTGCAGCAAGATGATCCATTACCTAACATTGGAATGTACAGGTTGTCAAATTTAGAGAATGCAGAGATAAAGAAGCAAGTACAGGAGTTGCTCGATAAAGGGTTTATATGACCAAGCACATTGCCATGTGGATCTCCAATCGTGTTGGTGAGAAAGAAAGATGGTTCGTGGAGAATGTGTGTTGATTATAGAGCACTAAATAAAATAACGATCAAGAATCATTATCCTCGTCCTCGTATTGATGATTTATTATACCAATTGAAAGAAGCAGTTTACTTTTATAAGTTATACTTGCGAAGTGGTTATCATTAGGTCAGAGTTGCATAAAAATATGCATGGAAGACTACTTTCAAGACAAAGCAAGGACTGTATGAATGGTTGGTTATGCCTTTTGGCTTAACTAATGCTCTTGCTACATTTATGAGAATTATGAATGATGTACTGAGATCATTTATTGATGATTTTGTAATTGTTTATTTAGATGACATTCTTGTTTTTAGTAAGACATGGGAAGACAATGCAAATCATGTAAAGCAGACTTTAGATGTTTTAAAAAGAGAAAATCTCTATGTAAAACTGTCAAAATGTGAATTTGGCAGAACATCTTTAAATTATTTGGGTTATACTGTAGGGGGTGGTGAATTGAAGATAGATCCATCTAAGGTTGAAGTAATTGTGAATTGGCCTAAAAAAAAATCTACTACAAAGGTTAGGAGTTTCCTAAGGGCAGCAGAATACTGGAGAAAGTTTATTGCTAACTTTTCTTTGATTGCAGCTCCATTACATGCTTTAACAGGATTGAAACAAGTGTTTGAGCGGGGAGGCAAATAGTAGAAAGCCTTCGACACCTTAAAAGAGAAAATTAGTACATCACCAGTACTAGCACTGCCAGATCTTTGTAAGGATTCTGGACACCACATATCTCCACAATGGTATGATATTGTCCACTTTGGGCCTAAGCCCTCATGGATTTGCTTTTGGACTTAACCCAAAAGGCCTC
>APFE030167908.1:3974-59955 GCA_000404065.3 Pinus taeda
ATAATTTTAATCAATTTTCATTTAAATATGATTGTATTAAATTAATTTAATTTAGAATGTTATTAGGATTTCTATAGTATTAGTATTAAAAACATATAAGATTTTTAATTTTAGATACTTCTAATCAATTTTAATTTAAATGTGATTGTATTAAATTATATGTTGTGATTAATTGAGAGTGAGGTGTAGCCAGGGTTAGTGATTAAGTAATGGAATTGTATTTAAGATATTGTCATTGGTTAAATTAATTAATTAATTAATTTTTATTAGTAATAATGAAATTTTATAATATTAGATTCATTTTACTTTAATTTTATTATTTTTATGAATTTATTAAGATGTATTAAGGATTTGTCAAATATTAGTATTTAATCTATTTTTGATGGAATATAATTAGAATTTTAGATTTATAAACATATAAAATTTAAATTTAGATAATTCTAATCAATTTTAATTTAAATGTGATTGTATTAAATTATATATTGTGATTGATTGAGAGTGAGGTGTACAGAGAGAAGTTAGGTTTAGTGATGAGTGTGAAATGTCCACTGGAAAGAGGATATGCTAGGAGAGGGTGTGGGGGAGGTTGGATCAGGAGGTTAAGGTAGGAATCCAATTGTCACTTATTTTCCATCATCACGATTGAGGTTGTTCAGGTGTTTGCCTATTTCTATAGCTTCTCTAAATTTTCAATGGTGACAATGATTGATTTTGGCCACCACTTTGGAGTTTTCAAAATAGACATAATGATTGGTTTTACAGGAGTGTTTAGCTAGAGCTGAGATTTTTGAGTGGTTGTGTTTTATGCCAACAACATGTTCTTGAATCATAGTTTGGATGGACCGACCAATTTCCCCTATGTAGTTTTTTCCACATGAACAAGGAACCATGTAAACTCATTAATACCATTAGAAAATGCCTTAAATCGGTCAAAGATCCTATTGATCCCAAATGCCACAAAGGAGTTTACATGGTTCCTTGTTCATGCAGAAAAACCTACATAGGGGAAACCAGTCAGTCCATCCAAACTAGGATTCAGGAACATGCTGCTGACATAAAACACAATCCTAATCAATAGAAACCAAGATGGTTCCATATTTCACCAGGTCTATCGTAAGAAAACACACACAGAACATTACCTTCATGCCAACTCTCACCACCATCCTTCTCAAAAAATTGTTGTTCTCAACACTCTAGCAACCAGAGTTGTACGTATTTTGGATCAGGATCACTTTGAGAAAGAGAAAAACCATCTTATGAATGTATTAAAAAAGAATGGATATAATAAACACCAAGTGATTAAAGCCTTTAAGAATGTTGAGAATCCCAAAAAAAACAACCTATCGATTATCAAGTAAGAAAGGTTCACCTCTCCTACATATTAGGCACTATAGACAAAATTGCCTATATTTTAAAGAAGAACAATATTAAAACCACCTTTAAACCCATGAATACCATTAGCAAATGTCTTAAATCGGTCAAAGATCTTGTTGATCCCAAATGCCACAAAGGAGTTTATACAGTTCCTTGATCATGCAAAAAAACCTACATAGGGGAAACCGGTCGGTCCATCCAAACTAGGATTCTAGAACATGTTGCTGACATAAAACACAACCGCTCAAAAACCTTAGCTCTAGCTGAACACTCCTGTAAAACCAATCATCATGTATGTATTGAAAACTCCAGAGTGGTGGCCACAATTGATCATTATCACCATAGAAAATTTAGAGAAGCTATAGAAATAGGCAAACACCCGAACAACCTCAATCGTGATGAAGGATGAAAAATAAGTGACAATTGGATTCCTACCTTAACCTCCTGATCCAACCTCTTCCACACCCTCTCGTAGCATATCCTCTTTCCAGTGGACCTTTCACACTCATCACTAAACCTAATTTTTCTCTCTCTACACATCACTATCAATCAATCACAACATATAAATTAATACAATCATATTTAAATTAAACTTGATTAGAATTATCTAAATTTAAATTTTATATGTTTCTAAATCTAAAAATCTATTAATTCCATTAGAAATTTAGATTAATACTATATCACAGAAATCCTAATAACATTCTTAATTAAATTCTAAAAATAATAAAATTAAATTAAAATCTCTAATAAGAACAAGTCAATTATTACAATAAAATTATTAATTGTTAATTAACTAATGACAATATCATTAATAATATTCCCGATTACTTAATCACTAACCCTGGCTACACCTCACTCTCAATTAATCACAACATATAATTTAATACAATCACATTTAAATTAAAATTGATTAGAAGTATCTAAAATTAAAATCTTATATGTTTTTAATACTAATACTATAGAAATCTTAATAACATTCTAATATATAATAATTTAATACAATCATAATTAAATTAAATTGATTAAAATTATTAATTATTAATAACTAATGACATATCATTCATAATATCCTAATAAAAATTCTAATAAATAAAACAAGTATAATTAAGATTAATAATATTTTTTTCAATCTCTAATCAATTAATTCTATCATAGTTATTCTTAAAAAAAATGACGGTTCTATATATTTCAAGAACTTAAAAAATTATTAATAAAACAATGTGATAATTAATTAAAATTCATTATTATTATAAAAATACTAACTTAATAATTATAATTTTGTGTTATTATAAATTTTATTAATTATCAATTAACCTAACCTAAGGCCTGTTGGCTACCATCTTTCTCATTCCATCACCATCTCATGCCTCTATTTATTCATTCTGTCAAGATCTAGCTTATATATTTTTTGATCTATCCTGATGATGAGCCACAATAGATGGCTCGAAACGTCAATACAAATAATTATTGTTTTTTAGTTAATTTTTACTAGCCAATTCATTTTTCACTAACGATCCTACAAAATCATCGCATCCAAATTGTAGAACAATTAAAATTATGTTGTTTTCAAATTTCAGAAATCTATGCTAAATCCTAATTTAAGATAAATTACCAGATCTGAAACTTCAAAATTGTCAAATGATTATAGTTTATTTTATCATATTTTTAAAATAATCGAATGATTATAATTTATACATAAGAGAGAAGGTCCCACTCCATGTCACACTCCTCTCCTCCTTGATGCTATACTTCTTCACTCTATTAAGTGTCAAAACCACTCAATATCATAACGATTTAAATGCCTTCGCATAATTCTTTTGATATCCTGATATTTAAAAACCTCCAATATTACAAACATTCTGATGCCAAAGTCCTTTGTTCATTGCTTTTTATTAAATGTTGGTGATGTAAAGCCTGTTGCATAAGGATGGTTCTTTGATTTTTGATTAAACATAATTAAGTATAATATCGGAGTTTATTTTATTTAGAAACCTCCAATGTCCGATATTTTTAGAGAGCCCCCATGCCTCACTTATTCGACCTATAAAATATTAAACTTCGGCATGTCTTAACATATAGTGTCACGCCCACGCTACTTTTTTTTTGTTAAACGGGACGTGTGGCACGACCTTTGCCGGGTTTCGGGCAAAGTGGACTACGCCTTCCACCAACTTAATTTCTGTTTAGTGTTACTTCTTGTTAATTCTCCACAACTAACAATCATGTAAATCACATATACATACATCTATTAACTCTTAAAATCATTCAGCAATTATAACTTAAACAGCAACCACAATAAACTCAAGACACATGAATATATCGGGTGGAACCAGTCCCCGATCGAACTGCGTTCCCAAACTGTTCTTTTATAATCCAATAATAAGAGTTACAATGTGCGTGAGCTTCCCAAGCCTCACGACTTTAAAACAGGCCCGCGGCCAAACCCAACCGGATTAATATAGTTTATAGTTTGAACGATCTGCGCTCCTTCATCCGACTGTCGCACAGTCGTTTGTATCGAACCGTCGATCTGTAGCTTTATCGTTCGATCGCACCGAACTTCTGAAAGAGCCCGCGGCCCTTGTCGAACTGTTCAATGATTGAGTGCTCGCAGCGCCCTCCTGCAATATTGACCCGCGGCCAAAATCCGATTCCGTGCGTTGTTAAGAGACCCGCGGCCTTATGGCACTTCGCCGGAATGTTGTAGTTGTGAACGACCCGCGGTCGTTCGGGACTGCGCTCACCCGACTGTCGCACAGTTGTTTGAACTGTGTAGCTGTGTCATTCGGTCGCACCGAACTCTTGAACGAACCCGCGGCAGAACTTGACTTTCGATTGTCGACCCACCTTCGTTCGCTGTCACCTGTTACTCAAAGTGTCCCTACACCCTGGCTCTTCGTGCGCCTTCGGCCTGCAGTTGCACTGCGCTGTCCCCGACCTCTTCACCACTTCCACGGCCAAGTCTCCTTCACATTTCGCACTGTGCTCTTCGTGTAGGCTCCTTGAGAGATAGATCGAAGACCGTATGATAAGATGATCCAACTTCACTTGATGATTTTCCATTTGCGATCCTCCTCTATATATATGAGTTCACCGCCTTATTATGAAGGGTGTCGGTCCACAAGCCGACCCCGAATATTGTTTAATTATTTTAATTTGCGCCCCGGCCGACTTGACTTCTTTCTCCAACCGTCGTGTGTGTGTCGTTCCGTTGCGGGTCAGCCTTCGTGCACGAAGCCGCCCGCGCACGGAACGTATAAGCCTTTGCCGTTTCTCCACTTCACTATACGTGTGTGCATTCCTTCGCCCGCAATTACCATCGTTCGGTTAATGGATTGCCCCACCGTGTCGTTCAGCTTCAATTCGCACATGCCCACACTTAGCTCGATCGTCGTCGTTTCAGCCACCCGCTCGTTCGCCCACTCATCCGGAGTGTCAAACGACCCGTGTTCATGCGCCCATCGTGTCAAGTCTTCAAACGGCTGTCGGGTGGGTTGGTCGTTTCCACCGTCGTTCGGGCCGCCCTCCGTCGTGCGGAGCGCCTAGTTCTCCAGTCGTTACATCCTCCCCCACCTTATTCCGTTGTCGTCCCGACAACCTCCACACCATCATGCCCTCTTCAGCCTTCCGTATCAAGTCGCCCTCCCGTTCTGTGATCCTGTGCACTGTTCGGGAGTATGTATCCCATACTACATCAAGTCGGATATTAGACATCGACCAGGCTCCTCAATGTTTCGAGCCTCCAAGTCACCATGTGTGGACCTCTGTGTAAGTGTTAAGTGAACACCCACTGTTTCGGTCCCCGGCTCAGGCTTGTGGGAACCCCACTTTTCTACTGCCTATAGGACCAACCTGCCCAATAACCATACGGGCTCACTGCCTTGAGCAGCCAACGGTGAGCCCGGGCCCCTTTTTTGTTCAAGCCGATCTCGAGGAAGATGAGCCTGGTGGGTCTCTACCCACCCACTCGACCCACGCATCCGGATCCTCCATTTCCAACCATCGTAAGTATGCCTCTTGGTCCTCCTCCTGAGTCATCATATCTGTTTCGTCATCCTCTTCTATCTTCTCCAGCCTCTTTGTCAAGTCTAAGATGCTGTCTGAGAGTGATTTGATGACCAAGTCCTGATCAGCGAGCTTCACTTCCATGCTGGCAAGTTTCCTGCTCACCCCTTCGTCTCTTTCTACCTGCATCCCACCCAACCTATGATCCTTCTTGGTCACACCCACCGTAGGTACTCCTATGGGTACGTCCGACCTCCCGTCATAGATGTAGAGTTTCCTGAGATGAGGTACTACCATGGCTTCATGCTGCTTCATGAACTCCATTCCCAATACTGCTTCGTAGTCGTCAATCCGTACTACGGTGAAGTCTACTTTCCCGGACCACTCGCCCAGTACAATCTTCACCTTTTCTACCACACCCAGAATTGCCGTTGGAGGAGAATTCACGGTCTTCATGTGTGCCTCTACTGGCACGAATTTTAGACCCAACTTTCTCACGACGTCTTCACTCATGAAATTGTGTGATGCTCCACTGTCCACCATTGTGAGCACCTTTGCTCCACCAATTTTCATGTTTACATACTCCAACCTATTCCTTTTAGGGTCCCTCCTAGAGGTGGTTTCCATCGTAGCAGAGGCTCCAAGGATCTGCATCATTCCTATAGAGGTGTGTCCTCCTCTTCCTCTTGAACGGCGGCGGTCACCTTCGGTTTAGAAGCACAGTTCTTTGCCATGTGGGGTCCTCCGCAAAGCCAACACTTCAAAGGTTTCTTCTCCTTTGTTGAGTTCTTTGCTTTCGAAGTGTCCTCCCTCCTCTTTTCCTTTGGTTTTTCAGACTTCTTCTTCTCATTAGAAGTCTCGTCGTAGTGATCTACGAGTCTGTCGATGGCTGCAAATGCTTCCTCAAGAGTTCTAATCTTCTGCCTCTTTACTTCGTTCTGAGCCCATGGTTTCAGTCCAATAATAAAATTGAAGACTTTGTCCTTCTCGGACATGTCGGGCAGTTCCAAGACCGCACTTGAGTATTCTTGCTGGTATGTCGTAGGCTCCCTGTTTGCTTGATATACTTGATCCTGGTTCTTGCTTCCCACGTCTCATCCTGCGGGCTGAAGTGAGTCTGCATGGCCTTTTTCATCTCCTCCCAGGAGGTAATGTCATCAGCACTACCGTTGGTAATCTGATCTGCCCTCCTTCTCCACCACATCTTCGCATCGTTTGTCAGGAACTGAGCAGCTACTTTGACCTGCGCTTCGCCCTTTGCGAGGTTTAGTCTCTCCAAATACTGCTCCATATCCCACAAAAAATTTCCAAGGACTTTTGCACTTCTCGTTCCATCGTACGATTCTGGTTCCTTGACTTTTATGTGGGGTATTCCTCCACCTGGACCGTGTCTTACAGCTCGTTTTAATACCGCTATCTCATCCTGGGCTTCTTCAAGAGCTTGAACTGCTTTGTTGAGGGCCGCTTTCAAGTTCGCAATTTCTGCTAGTCCTTGGTCTCTTGACTCCTCAACCTCTTTCATCCTTTCCTCAAGTTGAGTATTCCAAAGATCTTGGTACTCGTATTTAGTCTTGAGTTCTTCGATCATGTCATCTCGTTCCTTCCTTAAGGATGTCACCTCTTGGTTCCAAGAGCTTTCTAGGCTATCCACCCGTTCGATTACCTTGTCAACGAACTCAGGTGTCATTTCCCTCGACTCATCCTTTGCTGTGTGGTTTCCGGCTTGAGAACTGGCAGCCATCTTCTTTTGCGATCTGGTTCCCACCATTCACCATTCGCACTTGCTAACCTGTTCACCCGTCAACCGTGTGCTTCAACCCTGTAACTGTCTCGTTCACCAGCTCCAACCGAGCTCTGATACCATCTGTCACGCCCACGCTACTTTTTTTTTGTTAAACGGGACGTGCGGCACCACCTTTGCCGGGTTTCGGGCAAAGTGGACTACGCCTTCCACCAACTTAATTTCTGTTTAGTGTTACTTCTTGTTAATTCTCCACAACTAACAATCATGTAAATCACATATACATACATCTATTAACTCTTAAAATCATTCAACAATTATAACTTAAACAACAACCACAATAAACTCAAGACACATGAATATATCGGGTGGAACCAGTCCCCGATCGAACTGCGTTCCCAAACTGTTCTTTTATAATCCAATAATAAGAGTTACAATGTGCGTGATCTTCCCAAGCCTCACGACTTTAAAACAGGCCCGCAGCCAAACCCAACCGGATTAATATAGTTTATAGTTTGAACGATCTGCGCTCCTTCATCCGACTGTCGCACAGTCGTTTGTATCGAACTGTCGATCTGTAGCTTTATCGTTCGATCGCACCGAACTTCTGAAAGAGCCCGCGGCCCTTGTCGAACTGTTCAATGATTGAGCGCTCGCAGCGCCCTCCTGCAATATTGACCCGCGGCCAAAATCCGATTCCATGCGCTGTTAAGAGACCCGCGGCCTTATGGCACTTCGCCGGAATGTTGTAGTTGTGAACGACCCGCGGTCGTTCGGGACTGCGCTCACCCGACTGTCGCACAGTCGTTTGAACCGTGTAGCTGTGTCGTTCGGTCGCACCGAACTCCTGAACGAACCCGCGGCAGAACTTGACTTTCGATTGTCGACCCACCTTCGTTCGCTGTCACCTGTTACTCAAAGTGTCCCTACACCCTGGCTCTTCGTGCGCCTTCGGCCTGCAGTCGCACTGCGCTGTCCCCGACCTCTTCACCACTTCCACGGCCGAGTCTCCTTCACATTTCGCACTGCGCTCTTCGTGTAGGCTCCTTGAGAGATAGATCGAAGACCGTATGATAAGATGATCCAACTTCACTTGATGATTTTCCATTTGCGATCCTCCTCTATATATATGAGTTCACCGCCTTATTATGAAGGGTGTCAGTCCACAAGCCGACCCCGAATATTGTTTAATTATTTTAATTTGCGCCCCGGCCGACTTGACTTCTTTCTCCAACCGTCGTGTGTGTGTCGTTCCATTGCGGGTCGGCCTTCGTGCACGAAGCCGCCCGCGCACGGAACGTATAAGCCTTTGTCGTTTCTCCACTTCACTATACGCGTGTGCATTCCTCCGCCTGCAATTACCGTCGTTCGGTTAATGGATTGCCCCACCGTGTTGTTCAGCTTCAATTCACACATGCCCACACTTAGCTCGATCGTCGTCGTTTCGGCCACCCGCTCGTTCGCCCACTCGTCCGGAGTGTCAAACGACCCGTGTTCATGCGCCCATCGTGTCAAGTCTTCAAACGGCTGTCGGGTGGGTTGGTCGTTTCCACCGTCGTTCGGGCCGCCCTCCGTCGTGCGGAGCGCCCAGTTCTCCGGTCGTTACATATAGGATCTCGACTAGAACTTTGGTTTTAAACTTATGATATAAATTACTTCTGATATCTTATCTTTTTATGCACGATAAAATACATTAAAATACTCCGTTATTTCAATGTATTATTTGATGGTCATTCAAAATGGTTATTAAAATGACTTGTGAAATGGATAATGTAATATAATTTTAATATTATTAAAATGTTATATTATTAATTTAATTAAATATAATTTTAATTAATATAAGTGAATTAGTTTATTTGTATTTTATTTAATTAATTAATTAATATTTATAATATCTATATTTATATCTATATATATATATATATTATATATATATTATATATATTTAATTAATAATAATAATATATTTAGTTTAAAATTAAAATTTTTAATTAAATTTTAGCCAGCATAATTTTTTTTAGAATTCTGGCAATTTTAACACTTCAAATTTGGGAGCTCATAAGTTGAGTTTTACTTGGCCAAATCAAATCTAGGATAACTCGTTAGGTAGATAAAATCATGGAGAACATTTATGAAGTGGTGACATGACCATATTTTTTCATTAAATGAGTTAAAAATTTAGCAGAAAATCAAACTCTGAATTTGTAACTATAACTAATTTTTTGAGTTTAATTTCTGCATTTTTCATTTTCTCGAAGCCTCCAATAATTGCAGATCCATTCGATTATGTTATATTTTACCAATAAAATATTTACAAGGATCAATGGAAATTTCATATTTATTTATTTAATTGAATTTTGATTGGAGATGTTTGTTTTCCAGATTTGATATTTTTTATTTTAATTTGCATTTTAATTTAATTTTGATTGGTTTTTTGGTAGGAGAACAGTTAAGGAGACGAGGAAGAGAATACTTGGATCAATGGTATTTCTCTAGCGAGAGAGGAAAAACAATGGTGGCCAATCAAATTTTTGGGAGAAAAATCATTTTCCAAAAGAGTTCTCTCATTTTGATTTTGATTTGTAATTATAAATATGGGATTTTAGAGAATGAAAAGGACAACTCCCTTATGCAATTATGTATTTCTTAAAGCACTATTGTAATAGGGGTTTCGTGTTGTAGGTAGAGAGGATCAATCTTAGATTTGTGAATTATTGAGATTTGTCTCTTTTCATTCTGAATTGTGTATGAGAGGCAAAGATGTCACTATTGCAACTCTTGCTTTTAGGAGTAGAGTTTATGCTTTGGAGGGGATTGTAGGAGATCAAATTTAAAGAACAGAGCAGGAGAACAGGTTCAATTAAATTTGTATTAGAAATACTATTATTTTTAATGTGAATTTCATTCTTGATGGAAAAATTATGTTGATTGGATTTATATTGTGCACTATTGTCGATATGAATACATGTCTTACAAATTAGCTATCTAATATGTTTGTCTCATGAATATGTTGTCAATTGTATCTTTTCCTTTGATATATTAAAACCAGATTTCTAAGTAACTATTTACTTAGAAATATGCCATTTAATTCTGATTTAATTTCCATTGGCATTATGTGAACTACTTCCTAATGTTATTGGTTCATCATTCATTGTTAATAGATCTCTAAAAAACATGTTTGGTAATTATAATATTATTTAATTGAACGCTTCATTAGCTACATATTCATCTTAAGCCAGACATGTTAAAATCTGAATTATGTTAATAGCTTTCTCTTGGTAGAAAGAAGGACTAATCCTTCTTTCCATCAAGATAGCCTTAACATTATTTTCATTCTTCTTGCATTATAGAGTAAATTTGCTTTTAGATTAAATCTTGCATTCTAGATATCCTCTTCTAAAAGAGGCAAACCCATAGTTATGGTTTGGTTGAGCCTTAAATCAGCTTAAGGACTTTCTTCCCTTCCCATGCACAACAGGTAGGTTAATATGATTGCTCTTTCTTTGTTGGCGAGTTAAAGACATACTTTAAGTCAACAAAGATATAGAGAGAGGGTAACTGGACCCAATTGAACTAGTGGGAGCCACCATTCTGAATAGAAAATGAGTTGATTTAAGTTCACGACTAGGTGGTCTCGTTATAATGTTGAATGGTCATTTTGGGCCATCAACACACCTCAAGAAAATATTTAAAATGTGACGTGAAAACATAGAGTGGTCTTAATGAATGTCAAATATTTCGATTTAACTTACCATCCGCATCATCCATCGAAAGGTTTAACTCACACGACAACACAGATTGTGGTCAACCTGTTGATATTACTTATGATGTGGATTTATCTTTGATCACTTTTTCTTTCCAAACTTTTCCTAAAGGTTGTTTCCATGATCCTATTGCAGATTCCCTCGAAGAATCTTATCAGTTAGGACCTATGTCTCATGGCCTGTATGTACATGTGTTTAATCAAGTCTTGTTTAGTCATGAATGTAGTTGTTGTTATTGTGGAATTTATCATTTGATAAAGCAGTCAAGTGTATTACACTATTGTGATTGCACTTTTTTTTTTCATTTATCAGTGTGAATGTTTTGGTTGTTTATCCTTTTCATTAAACTGTACATTACTCTAGTCTTACACAATCAAATATTTCGACCCAAAGGTTAGGAGAAGCTTCTATGGTTGCATTGGAAATCCCATTTCACATGACCTGGCCCTATAATATTTAGTTTAGGATAGTATAGGTTTCATTCAGTTAGATGCATTGTATTCCTATTTTTCTTTTCCTTTCCTCACTTTGTTTTCAGTTTCATTAGTCGCTGAATAAAGCTGGTTTTGAGCTTCAAGATGATGTGGCTAACATTTTGTAAAAGGCAAGTTGTGGTAACAGGAAACCCTTGGCTTATCTGTTACCCTCTTCTTTAAGTCAAAGGTTTTTGGATGGAAAACATGATCCTTCAGCCAGGAAGCTATAAGAAAACCGTGATGCCCACATCTATTTAGGATTCTAAATTCTATTATCTGTCTTATCTATTAATGATGTGTCCTTGCCTATCTATTTGAGTAGAGTAAGATAAGGGAAAAACTTTTCGTGATCAAATCATCAGAGGTCTTAAACATGTCTTTGAAGGAGCAACCTCTTCTTCTCTCAATAAGTTGAGATCCCTCTTTTGCCCAATGAAAGTAATAAGTGCTTGAGCACAGTCCTATGAAAGAAAGAAAAATAAAGGGTGAAAGAAGAGAAATGCTTCTTGCGTAGGGAGGTGAAGCAAGTAAATTTGTCGAGGTACTATCTAGGCTCACTGGAAGAGAAGAAATGTTTGTGTTCCTAAAGTGACTATGATGGGGTACTATCTAGGCCTGTTGGAAGTAGAGCAACACTAGAGATGTAAAACTCATACTCTAATTAATTTTAACTCGTTGTGATATATTATCCTTACTTTCTTCTAAAGGATTGTGATATGACTTTCTTTGTGATGTCTTATGCCGAGTAATGGAATGAGGAAGACTATACCTTTACCAGGTATAATGGGGAGTTGAGGTAATTCACTGATTGAATCAATAATTCCTAAAGAATTAAGACTTCATGCATAAATAAAAACATATAAGAGAATTTGGGGTTCTCCTAGTGTGTCTCCAAGTGTTTTTGTTGCGACGACCCTCTAAATTTTTTTCCTAAGTCAATTTTGGAGCCTACATGAACTTTTGTTTCAAGCCACTTAGTGTTCCACGTTGTTTGATTTGTTATTTGTATCTTTTCTCTAAGTATCACATCCTCCTAAGTCAATGTTTCCTAAATGTCATCAACTAACCCTTAGAAGTGATTTTGTTATCTGGCACATGGTTAGGTTAACTCATAAATTTTATTGACTTAGAAACGAGCCTTATTTTCCATGCACACACACAGAAAGCACACAAAATATCATAAAAGAAAAAAAGGCAAGAAAATCACCCTTTAATTAAAAAACTCACTTCAAGTTGATGAATACTTTCTCTTGTGTTGAGTGCACTCCTTCGGGCTGAAGAAGTGCATCCTCCTTGAGTTCTCCCCTTCATGCTTAGCATGTGATCCCTCCTTGAGTGCATTCCTTCAACACGAAGACATGCACCCTTCTAGAATCCATGCATTCACTTCCTTGTTTCATGTGGGTGCACTCCTAGAAAATAGGAGACCACTTCTCTTCCGTTAACTAACTCAGTTACTTGTCAAGAAGTGGAGAGCACACATGAGATTGATTTGCATCAAATCTCTTTTAAATTAACTTAGCTAATCATTCATCCTCACAATCATTCTTGGGCGCACATTTTTGGATCAAGAAACTCTTCGTTGATATGCATTCCAGGTAAGTTTCATGTCAAATCTATTGATTTCCTTTCATGATTTTGTTTTCAATCTTACTTTTATTGCAAGCATTTATTTTCTTTTTAGTTTATTTACTGGCATTTGTGTTCATTCTTGCTTCTACAATTGTTAATTTGTTGTTACATGTTGTGACTCTTCATATTCTAATCATCATTGCAAAAACACCCATAAAAGGTTGTAGATTTGTCCTCTTCATATTTCTATCATGTAATCTTGGTGCAAGACTTGTCCTTGAGTATTTATCTATTAGAGCACACTTCTGTAACCCAAAGCCCTAACTAACTCAAGAAATTGTGCCAAGACGAAGAAAATTTTTCCTCTTGAGCAAACACCTTCGTCATAAAGAACTGTTCCCTCCTTGAGAACATGAGCGCACCCTGAAGGTTTGAGTGATTTCCATTAACCCCTTAAACATGCGCCATTATGCCCTCTTTTGTCTTGAGCGCACCTTAAACTCCTAAAGGCCTGAAGCTTCGTCCCTTTGGAGTGCACCAGTGCGTCCTCTTAGCCTCCTTAAGTGCATGAGTGCACCTTGAAGGCATGAATGTTTCCCCTTCGTGCTTTGCTAGTGCGTCGTATGCCCATGATGTTTTCCCCCTCTTTCTTGAGTGCATTAGTGCACTTCAAAGCCTCAAATGACCCTTAAACTGTCTTCGTGATTTGAAAGTGTGTCCTTCTTTTCATGTATATTTCCCATGCAAATAATTATGTGCAGTCATTGATGGGATTAAATTCTTAGTTACATTTAATGGCTCTTTCAATATGATTTTCTAATATGTTGCATGTAAAAAATATAAGATTTCATAAATTCAATCACTGTTTCCATGGGTGTTCTTCCACAAATAAGTGTTTGAGCTACAAGTATTGTTACTCTTTCATCATTTTCTGGAACCATGCCTCCTGCTACACGTAAAGTGAGCTCTAAAGAAGCTTTAGAGGAAAGCACTGAGGAAGCAGTTCAAGTACAAAGCCTACCATTCCCATTTATGAAGACACACAATGATTTGTAGATAAGTCTATTAAGGCCACATGGAATGACATAAAAGACAAATTCCTGCATAAATAGTTTTCTAAGAACTTGGAAGATTTGCAAGCATACGTCAATATCAATAGGTTCATGATCCATAGGATCACATGCAGATCCCCAGTCATCGCTTATGCAGAAGTGATTGAGTGGATTATTACGCACATGGATGATTCTCATCTCATGCTTCATAATGAAAGCGGTGGTCAACTCACCACCTATTATGGAGAAGACATCCAAACTTACTATAAGATGAGTAGGCCCACAAAATATGCAAACAATGACTTCTACACTAAATGGGTTGATCTCGACACAAATGACATCATTAAATCTTGGTGTTGAGAGCCTGCTAAGGTTTGTCACTACCCATCCACATTGTACCCAACCAGGATTCTCAGAGATGTATATCAGTATATGATGGCTATGTGTTGTCGGTTGCATGGGCACAGGAACATTGAGGTGTTTGAGGAAAACTAGATATATATGCTCAACATGGTGGTTACCCATGGTAAGATATTTGATTGGGTAGATATATTGTCATTCGAGTTGCAGCATCATGTTCAACAGTAAAAAGAATATCTTAGGAAAAACTAGACACGAAAATTCTACATGTCTTCATTTCTACTAGATGGAATCTGTGCAGAATATGATTTCCCAGGAATGTATGTGAATTGGACCCCACAATTTTTTTTTTAGTTTACTTCCATTGCAGATTGTTGTCAGAATTATGTTTTAGAGGTGCATATGACAAACTAGTTGAGCACTTATTTATGGTCATATTCCATATGATGTATGAGATCACTCCTCCTTGCATGACCAATTAGGTGAAGGAGTTAGTACAAGATATCATGGATTGGTTTGCATCTCCTAAGGGCGCATATGTAAGGTGTTTTGGATGTCATATCCCCCCTTACCTCATGCTGCGATATATGACCAATAAGGTGGTATTGCAAGAAGGAGCATATCAATTGGACAAAGGGTTTTCAAGAGCCTTCACAAAAGGAATAAATCCCCTTGCCCCACCTTCCCTTTGAGGATCAGATTGTATGAACTAAAGAGCCACAAAGTGGCAGCTGTAGAAATACAAGAGTTGGATTGTTTCCACTTCATAACTGAGGACTTTCATGGATATGATCGCAGGGGAGTATGCAAGAAACATTGTGAAAGGATCAATTTCAAATGGGGATATTCATCAATGTCTACCACAGAAGATGAGAAGGTGAAGAACTGGTATAATGAAGTCAAAAAGATGTGTCCAATAATGGAGACTAGATCACCCCATGATCCACTAGGTCAATATGTGTAGGTACAGGAAGAAGAGAAGATAACCCCTCGAGAAAAGAGTGTAGCTCCTAGGAATAGGATCAAGTATGATTCAATATGAGAAAGAAACAAGAAATGGAAACTTGACCCTTTTAACAAATGACCTATTCAAGAAGAATAGGAAAGGAGAGAATTAGAAGAAAAAGAGAAAAGGAAGCAAGATGATTTGCTTAGGAAGAATAAGAGGAACAACAAAGGCAGTCCCAAGAGGAAGAAGAAACATAAAGAATGGAGTAAGATCAATTGACTCAGGAGATAGAGAAAGAATTGGAGGAAGAGGATACCATCCAGCCAATAGATGGCGAACTAGGTTCTCCTGAAGAACCTCCTCTCATGGGTGGTCATCTCCCATTTTGTGAAATAAGAATCACTCATCCATCTAAAGATAGGGTCATGTATGTGTGCAATGTCACATTTGATCAGCTTAAGAATAGGATAATGCAGCAGAGGTAGAGATACTTCTTGAATAATCCTTAGAACCCAATCTTAGTATCTACAGAGAAATCGATAACTACCAATACCAAAAGGAATCCCAGGGAAATCATGGTGTCAAATGTTGCTTTTTCTAGAATGACGCATAATTTCTTTGAATATTTGCTGAATGAGAATGCTAAATTAAGGAGAGATCTAGTTGCAGTAAAGGAATGGGTAGAACACCTTGTTGCGGAGAATCAACTATCATCTTTAAATAATTTCAACACCGCATAATGGAAGTCATCCACGTAGAGGGAAATGGGGCCAATGGAGGACACCATGGCACAACTATATGATGAGATGATACTTCTACAAAAAGTGGTGGCTCCCCTCATTGGCATTCATAAGAAAGCACAAGAAGTCTTGAAGCTCTTGAAAGTGGAAAGCAGAGCGGTTGACCAACTTCAAGAATGGGCTAGTTAGAAAGGATATAATTATCACTAAAATGGATTGAGTGCAGCTGAGACTCCACCATCAGAATTAGAACCATCTTGGAGAATAGGAGACTAACACCATTGCTGCTTATGGTCGTCTACACAATGGTTTCAATTCCCTAGCACATAAACATGGGATGCCTTCAGTAGGATCACTTGAAGAGATCAAAGGCAGGGAAACCATCTTCTAGGATATCAAGAAATACATATAATATATTAAGCAAGCATTAGAACAAGAAGCTTGGATATCACCAAAGACATTATACTTCAATATGCCATTGCACCAGTCAAATCTCACATGAAGTTGTCATGGCTATGGAATATGTATAATCAATCTCTAAGGCCATTTTGACAGAGGTAGTAGAGGTGAATATGCAGTATGAAACAAACTTACTGGTTCGGGTCAAAGTCATCTCTATGGAGTTTAGAGCATGGCACACATACATCACCAATGAGCTCCATGAAGAAGCAAATGATTTGTCAATTTTATAAGACTTTTTCCTATTATTAGTTTTGTCTCATATAGCCATTGTCTCATATGTAATTTGTCTTTTGTAATAATTTATATGTAATGAAGTCCAAGATACACATGTGGAATGTGAAAATCCACATATGTAATGTAAAGAGTCATTTATAGAATATGAAAAGTCATAAGAGTGGAAGATTCACGAGGAAGCTCAAAGGTCATTGTAATTTTTATAAATAACTCCTCATAACTCAAGAAAAAGGATTTTGGAGGCTTGTATTGTTGGAGTATTTCCTTGGCTTCTCTGGTAGTACATAGTATATAGATCATTCTTTGGGGAAGCAAGTTTTGGCTTCATGTTGCACTATTGGATCTAGTGTTTCATCTATGTAACAATGTGCTTGGGATCTTTCATTCATAGCTATAAGCTCTATGACCTAGAACTTCTTCATACTTGTATCATGGATGTAGTAGGACTATTCTTGTTATGTTTACAATATATGTTGGTTTAATTACATACTAAGGCTAATGAACTATTTTGTTACTTATATATGGTTATTATTGAATAGGTGATGTTATTCTTTCATGATTGTTGCTTATTATGTGGACTAATTTGCAAGTGATCAACACGCCTTTCTCTTCATTCCTGGGCCCCCCTTTAAGATAGTACTATTACTTTCCTAATTGGAGGCTCACTTTCCTTTACTAGTTGTGGAATTTCCTTGTGCACCTTACATTTGATGTCTCACAAAGCTTACATACTTGTTACCCCAAAGAGGTGTTGTTATCTATTGTGTGTGATTTGTAACCAAGGAACTTCTTTAAAATTTTTCCAATGGTGTTTGGACCATACAGTCGGATGGGACTCCTACACCAAACGATGTGAGGTCTAATCGGGACTTCACGTCGAGGATATCCCCTTACATGTTGGCAGCATCTGACATTGTCAACACAATCATTTCCAAGTTTATGCAAAAGCCTTGTGAAATACATTTGTATACTGCAAAATGAATTATAAAGTACTTGAAAGGAATTCAAGGCTTTAAACTAAAAAATTCATAGGTGGACGACTTCATGTTGATTGGATATTTTGATTCAGAATTTAATGTAGATAAGGAGAATGGAG
Source organism: Pinus taeda (assembly GCA_000404065.3). Lineage (NCBI taxonomy): Eukaryota > Viridiplantae > Streptophyta > Pinopsida > Pinales > Pinaceae > Pinus > Pinus taeda. The sequence goes on from APFE030167908.1 coordinate 21,800, forward strand.
TGACTATTTCAGGATATTTCACGAGCTTTAGATCAAGAGTTGTCTCTAGAGTTCATGTAAACAATCATTTCCAACATATTACACAACAAAGGTAGAATATGTGGTAGTTGCAAACGCAACCAAGGAGATTATGTGGCTTGGGAAAATTATTGAAGACTGGTAGGAGAAGCAAGTGAACTCTACTCCCCTTTTGATCAACAATAGTTTTTAAATTAAGTTGGCTAAGGATCCAAAATTCCATGATCAAAATAAACATATTAACACAAAGTATCATTTGATTTCACATCATGTAGAGGCCAAGACTATTTATCTACGATGTTGTTCAAAAAATGAGAAATTTGCAAAAATATCCACCAAAGAACTTGGAATATAATAGTTTGAAATATTTAGTATGATTTTTGGATTCACAAAACCCCCTTCGAATTAAGGGGGTGAATGTTGGACACCTAATCCTCATGGATTAGGTGAGAAATTTGTAAATATGTAAATTAGGGGAAATTGAAGACTTAGAATAGGAAGAGACCCTCAAATATGAATCCCAAAGGTCACATCTCTTGTTATATACTCATGTTTACATTAATGCAAATTCAATTCAAGAGTTTCCATCTTATTCTAACACATGACAAGATTGCCATAGATGGATTAAAATTGTTGACACACCTTGGTATATTTTCTTTTGAATTTCCTAGTGGATTGGGGTTGTTAAGACTTGGTGAAATGTTTTCCATTGTTGAAACTATCTTATTTATATGTCATATTATCCCTAAGGATGAAAAATTACAGGGTTAATATTTGAGAAACCTTTAAGAAAGAAGTGAAAATTTTGAGTTGCGTTAAAAGTCAAAGAACAAAAAAAATGGCATTAGATTCGCTGTGACTAGGATCACTCTCAATGTAAGAAAGAGGTATGGTATTTCAGCTATGGTATTATTGGGAGAGGTATTAACCTTGTTGAGGTTGTTATAGTTTCACACCAAGGTCACTTGGGATAAGAACTTAGTCCTTGAAAAGGGAATTATTTACTTCATATATTATTGATTTATGCACCTAAGGACTTGTTTAGGATGCGTAAGATGATTTGTGGTCTTAGAGAACATTCAAAATAGGTTGGATGGAGCTTCCCATTTTATTTTGTGGAAACTGAGTTTTTAGTTACTCATGGAGGAAGTCGATTTTTGGTAACATGTTGTGAAACTGATTCTAAAACCTATTGATTTAACAAAATTGACATCTTATTGAAAGAAGGAAGCTAAGGTTAATAGAATCATCCTTAATTTTTTAAGGATTATTTTGTCTCTCACATTATAGTGAATAATATATGTAAGCTCATGTTTGGAACTTTCATTGAGTTATTGCAAAACCCTTGTCCTTCTTGATAGATTCTCTTGCAAAAATAGCATTTAAAAATGTGTATAAGAAAGATAGATATGGAGGTGAGCTACTTTACCATGATAATTGAGTTGACGAATCAACTAGCCACCATTTGGATGTATATGGAGGATTAGGAGTTGGTGCCAATTTATTTTAATGTATTTTTTCCTTCATATTCATATCGAGGTGTTTGGGTTCAAAAGACCTTGCCAATATTTCCAAATATTTGGATTGATACTATGCAACATGAAATTAGATTATAGTGTTTCTTAGAGAAATTTGAAAGTAGATTTGATTGATCTTGTTGGGAAGATGAATAAGGGTAGTAAGAAAGGATACAAGAAGATTAAAGGTACATATATATGAAAGGAATTGAGAAAGGTGTTTTGATTCAATGTCACGAGATGGGACATTATGCTAGCTAGTGTCCCTTAAGGAAGGGAAAGGGAGTGAAACATGTTGTAGCTAGGATCATAGTAGGTGTAGAGGAGAATCCCCCTTAGTTTGATATTGCCTTGTCCATGGCCTCTTGTTTGGTCTCCAATTTTGTATATATTGTTGGATGGTTTGCAAACAATTGAGCTTTGAGACATGACATATGACATGCCATCATTTAATAGAGTTCAAGATCAAGAGGAAAGCATGGGAATGAAACTTGGTGATGATACTAATATTTTGAGAGGATTTTTCCCCAATTCCTTACATATGCCTTCAATTGATGTTCTTGAGTTGAATGATGTTCTATTAGATCTTGATTCGAAGAAGAATCTTCTTTCAATTTCTTGTATGACAAATGTACAATGCATAATCACATTTTAGGGAGAACAATGTATAATCAATGATTATAGTTTAGTTAGTTTGATAAATTTTCTTAGATGGATGAGAGAGTGTGGAATATATAAGTTACTTAGTAATCATGTGACCTGTATACATTCTAATGTGAGGTTGGATAAGCCTTCTAGTTTTTGGGAGACTTAAGATGTTGTCAGGGAAAGTACACCTCCTTGGAGATATCCTCATCATATTACATTTTTTTATCCCATTCATGAGATTTTTAGTTGTCTTGAGGAGGATAGGTGTGATACATTGATGAAGGATTACACTAGGATTGATTCCAATATTGTGGTCTAAAGGAGTATTGTAGAGTATAAGGAGATGGTTGTTGGATTCCCTCATGTAGAGGGAGTTGACCATGATGCTGTTGAAGAATGTAACTAGTGTCAATATTCATGATTGTATGTGAGTCATAATGTATAAAGAAATTTTATTGTAAAAGAAAAAATATTTTGAAGGATGGGTTTCATGCTCTTCTATTTATTTTCTAGGTCATAGCATCCATTGAAGGCTTCTAGGTTTTGTTAAGAGTAATACAAATCATTGTCACATTTATTAGATGCTTCTTGAGCTTTTATATCATGTAAAGAAAATTATTTTTGAGTTAAAATTTTCATTTTTCACCTCCTCACTAGATTGACCCTATCATGGTGAAGTTGGACTAGATTAGGCCTATTCGACCCAACAGAAGTAGTAAAAATAGAAGTGGATCTCAACCTATTTGGCATAATCTCATTCATAAGTTCTATATGTAATTCAAGGAAAAAGAAAGGAGAGAGAAGTCAAGGAGAAGGTGGATTGAAGTTGATAAAGAACAAATCAAAGTTCTTTGGCATCTTTTTCTCACACGTGCAAATTTTATAAGATTTTCAGGCAAGTTGCAATGGCCAAAATTTTTGAAGTAGGTGTAGGTTCGAAATTTTGAAAGTTGGGGGGGGGGTGGGGGATTCTAGATTTAAGATGAATTTGAGAAGTTGACACTTGGAGACTTTCGAAAATTTCATCTACTTAAAGGAAGGATTGACTTGGTCATTGGAGGAGATCTTTGTCTAGGTCAAAAGGGCCTTGGATTATCTCATTTGAATTTATTATTGGAAGAGTTTGACTAGGTTTTCCTTAGCTGAGTGCCTATATATTGAGTTCCTTTTACTTGTGATATTCATATATTTTTATTTGGTAATTTATTCATTAAGTATAACATAATTAAGAAGTAAAGGAATCCAACACACATCAAAATTAATTATCAAGAAAAGAGGAATCAAACCCTAATATCTTGATGTCTAGATTTCTCAACGTGGTATCAAACCTAAGGTGAAGGTAATACTATTTTAATATAACTTTGTTAGCTATCATTTGAAGGAAGGAAAGAAATCTTGATAGAAAATATCACTCTCTCAATGGAAATATATTTGAAGATGGGACTCAATCTCTTGAAAATTGCAGCAAGTTTTGTTAGAAGGGTTGTTTACAATCTATCTAGGAGAGTCAAGAGTGGAGGATTCTTGGTTGCACTTATAGGTACACTTGATGATGAAAAAGCATGGATTATTGATAGTGGATCCTCACGGCACATGACGAGGTAAGTGGAAAATTATATACATTATCAAGAGGACCATAATCTCATTCAGTGGAGGTTGGAGACAACAACAATTATGAAGTCAAAGGTCTTGGATCTACATCTTTGAAGCTAGAAGGTGGAGGAAAGCTACATCTCAACAAAATTATCTATTTCATAGGTTTGAAAAAAAAAAAATTTCATTTCTTATAGATGGTAAAGTTTTGGTGTAGGGAAAGGATTCTAGTTTTGATAGGGCAATGGTTATTGGGATTCATGAAGGAATATTATATAGAGTCATAAAACAATCTCCTCAAGCCCTTGTTAATATGGAAATTAGTCCCATCGAACTTTGGCATAGAAGATATGGACACATTCACTACAAGATAAAACCCTCTCTAAGTCAAATGGTGAAGGGTGTCCCCAATATTAAAAATGACCGTGAAGGAGTTTGCAAGGGGTGTTCTTTAGGAAATATTACTAGGAAGCCTTTTACAAGCAGTGATATAAGGTCTAAAGAAATTATATACCTCATTCATTCTGATGTTTGTGGACCTATGTTTTTTAAATCTCTCGGAGGCCAACTATACTATTTGACCTTCAGTGTTGATCAATCTAGAAAGACATGGTTCTATCTTCTCAAGAAAAAGGATGAGTTTAAGGAATTTAGATCCAAAGTAGAAATCCTAACTGAAAGAAAGATAAAGATCCTTAGATATAACAATGGGGGTGAATATACTTCTAAGGAACTTATAGTTTGTTGCAAAGAAGTAAGCATTGAGAGGGAGCTCATAGTTCCCTACAATCTTGAAAACAATTGTGTAGAAGATAGGAAGAACAAAATGATTGAAGAATGCATAATAAATATGAAATTTGATCAAGACCTACCAAAATTTCTATGGGGATAGGTAGCCATGAAAACATTATGCATAAAAAATAGAAGTCCTAATTGAATTCTTGATAATATGACATTGGAAGAAGCATTCTCAGGAAGGAAGCCATCCATAGATCAACTCTAAATCTTTGGATGTCCTGCATACATTTATATTCTAGAAGACAAGCAAAAGAAGCTAGAATCTATAAGTATAAATGGTATCTTCATTGGTTATATCCTTTCATCAAAGGCTTATAAAATCTACATCAAAGAATAAAGGTGAATTGAAGTTAGCAGGGATGCCATATTTGATGAAAATCATGCCTACAAAAGATCCAAGGATGTACCTATTGAATCTGATGAAGAAGATGCACCATTATTTGAAGAAGAAGAGAAACATGACAAGCCACCTAAAAATAAAGAATAAGAAGGACCAAGTGAGCCTATTCAAACTATTACCATTCCTAAAGAAAAGAGGAGACTAGTCTAGTTGAGAGTTACACTTGAAGAAGCAAATGGATACACAGCAACAAAGGACACATTTAGAGAAATAAAGAATCCTAATAGATACTCTGGATATGTAGCATACACGACAAAGTTGATTGAAGCAAAACCAATTGCTTTTGAAGAAGCCACTCATCAAGAAGAATGGAAGAAAGTAATGTAGGAAGAATATAAATATGTCTTGAAGAATGAGGTTTGGGAGATCGTTCATAGACCTAGTGACAAACCTATTATCACTTACAAATGGATTTACAAGATCAAACATGTTGTTAATGGAAGCATAGATAAAAACAAAGCTATATTTTTTGCAAGGGGTTTCTCTCAAAAGGAAGGAATAAACTATGAAGAAATGTTTTCTCCTATTGTCAAATTAAATAAATCTCTATATGGATTGAAGCAACATCCTAGGGATTGATACACAAGAATGAATTCCAATCTTCTAAGGATTGGATTTTCAAAAGTTATGTAGATGAAAACCTCTACATCAAGGTATTGAAGAATGAACGAGTAATCATACTTCTATATGTGGATGATTTGTTTGTTATAGGCGTGGAGAAAAAAATTCTGGAATGTAAGAAAATGTTGGTACCTTAATTGGAAATGAAGGATCTAGGACTTATGCATTACTACTTGGGCTTGGAATTTTCGTAGAAACCCGATCAGATATATCTTGTTTAACAAAAATACATAATAAAGATGTTAAAAAAGTTTAGTATGATGGATTCCAAGCCTAGGACAACTCCCATGATCACAAATCTCAAAAAGTTAAGAAGTTCTAATTCTAGTCCCGTTGATCCCACAAGTTACTGAAAGTTGGTTGGATCCTTGATGTATTTAATGAACACTAGACCTAATATATGATTTGATGTAAATGTTCTAATTCAATTTAAGATGGAACCTCATCATGATCATTGGATAGATGCAAAGCACATTTTCAGATACCTATGTGGAACTATTCATCACTACCAAAGATATGATGGGAAGGAAATTTGAATGATAGATTTTATCGATTCTGATTGGGGTGGAGTATGAAAGATGGAAGAAGCACTACTAGTGGTTGTTTTAGTTTGGGATATGCAATTATTTCTTGTATGAGTAGAAAAAATATACAATTTATTTGAGTAGTGGTGAAGTTGAATATATTGTTGCATGTGAAGTAGGAAAAGAAGTAGTTTAGTTAAGAAAGATTCTATCATATTTGTTTGGAGGACCATTAGATCCTACATTTATTAATTGTGATAACCAAAGCATCATCAAGATGTATAAATACCCTGTGTTCCATGCCAAGATGAAGCATATCAATCAAGTACCATTATATTAGAATTTTGGTGAAGGATGGGTTGGTGAAGCTACAATACATTCCAACTGATGAACAAGTAGTTGATGTGTTGATGAAATATCTTCCAAATAAGAAGTGGAAATATTTTAGAAGCATGCTTGGATTAGTATACTTTATAGATTTAGTAGATAGGTAGAGATGAGTAATCTTGGGGCGACAAGATTCTTGGAATCGGCGACATGTGATGATGTCTAGATCCTAAAGTAGGGATGGTATCATTTGTCTTGTGGAGCTCTGACCTTAGATACGATACCTAGATCCTTGGGTTGGTGTTGAGTTGAAGCCTAATGGTACCTCTAATGGATAAATCTCGAAAAACACCTTAGTCTCAATTGATTAAATACCTTGGTCAAGTATCTAATCTATAGCATTATGTGTGATGTGACTCTTCATGTCATTTTGATATCTTCCATGTACCTTTGTATATATATTATTATGAATACCTCCCTAGTTAAGAGGGAATGTTGAAAAATGTAACTAGTGTCAGTCTTCATAATTTTATTTGTCATTATGTAAAAAGAAAGTGTGTTGTCAAAGAAAAATTATTTTGTAGCATGGGTTTCATGCTCTTTTCTTTATTTTCTAGATCATAGCCTCCATTGAAGGCTTCTAGGTTTTGCATGATTAATAGGAATCATTGTCAAATTTATTAGAGTCTTCTTAGGATTTTGTATCATGTAAAGAAAAATATTTGTTAGTAAAAAATTTCATTTGTTACTTGCTCACCAAGTCATCCTTATCTTGATGAAGTCAGCCCATATTAAGGATATTCGACCTAGAAGAAGTAGTATAAATAGAAGTGGAGCTCAACCTATTTGGCATCATGTCATTCACAAGTTTGATTTGCTATTCAAGGGCACCAAATGGAGATTGAAGCCAAGGAGAAGGAGGATTTAAGCTGAGAAAGACCAAATTGATGTTCTTGGGCATCTCTCTCTCCCACATGCGAATTTTCTAGGGTTTCTAGGCAAGTTGCGAGGGATAGAATTTTTTAAGTAGTTGCAGGTCTGAAATTTCAAAAGTTGGGGGGCCGAAATTCTATATTTAAGCTGCATTTGAGAAGCTGACACTTGGATATGTTGGCATATTTCATCTACTTAAAGGAATTGCTGACTTGGTGATTGGAGGAGGTCTTTCTCTAGGTCAAAAGGGTCATGGATTATCTCATTTGAATTTACTATTAAAAGAGTTTGACTGGGTTTTCCCCTATATAGTGGTTTTTCCTTGGCTGATTGCCTATATCTTGTGTTCTTTGTGTTGAAATATGTAATTGGATTTGGTATTCATAGTAACATATGTAATCATGATTTTATGTATTTAATGTAAAGAGAAAAATAATTTTATTATTATTGTTCTTGAGGCATGGGTTTCATGCTCTGGGAAAATTTATTTTTAGGTCAAGCACACATTGAGTGCTTCTATGTTTGTCATAAAGTCAATTGAGTCATTGTCATGTATTGAAGACACATCTGGGCATGTTAAATATTGTAAAGAAAAAAATATTTGAGTCAAAATAGAGTTAAAATACCCTCCAATACCTCATCATGTTGCAAAGATCAAGACAACCTACTCAAATGGAAAAGTCAACCTAAAGGAGAATTTTGACCTAGTGGAAGACCTATATATAAGGGAAACATCGAATTCACTTGCATCAATCACTCATTTCACTCATGTTCGATCAAGAAATAGAAAAGAGTGTGAAGAAGAGGAAGGAAATAAGGGAAAAATAAAGTTGAGTTTTGGGATTATCTTTGGGCTATATTTCTCACACATGTGAAGTGGATTAGGGAATCTTTATGCAACAGTAATTACTGAATTGCAATCATCATCAAGGGTCGTGTTTTGGGTCAAGAAAGGTCTCCTTTTCAAGCCAAACTATCAAGGAAGAGAATTCAAGTCAAGTGAAGGAAAGAGGAAACAAATTCATCCATATTTTAGCCACACTATGAACTAGGGTTTCTGTAGAAGAAACTACTGGAGGTTGAAGTTGCAGAATAATCTGCTAGGAGGATGAAGTTGTAGAATGATTTGCTAGGGACTCGAAATTGCAAAGGAAGTTGTCAGAGGTCAAAACTGCAAGATTTGATGGAATCACATCAAGGAAAGGTTTTACTTGGTCTTGGGGGGTCTTGGTCAAGGGTCATAGGTCTTGGAATTTGTCAATTGAATTTCTATAATAAGAGAAGAATTTTGGTGGGTTTTCCTATCAATTGGAGAGGTTTTGGCCCTGACTAATTGCCTACATCTTGTGTCATGTTGTCTCATTGTTATTTATGATTAGGTAATTGATTGATAATAGGGAACACTAATAATAATAAAGGAAAGAAGAACTTAATCAATTACAGTAAAAGTACATCACAAGCAGTTATCATAAGAAGATAAATCTCCTACGCTTGTTTACCATAGATTTCTCAACATGGCATCAAAACTAAGGTGACAATACAAGGAAAGGCAACTTAAAGAAGGACACTCAAGGGTCAAGGTAGAAGAATATCATCTAAGAAACATCAAGATAGTCAATCATCAAGAAAGACTAACCCTCTCATCATCCTGAAGGAAGTAACTACTAGAGGAATGTGTAAACTTTGTATCAAGCATCTATGGAAAGAAGGAAGCCACCCCATTCAATGAAATTTGGTCATTAGTAAAATTGATGAAACTAGATTGGATGAAAAAAGAAATTTAGGATCAAACAAACAAGTTCAAGCATTTGTTTCCATGTCTAAGAGAAAAGGAAAATTTGGGAAAAAGAAGAAGATCAATATGTGAAAAATCCAATGTTGTGGTTGTGATGAATATGGGAACTGTTAGTGTCAGTCTTTCCAGCCTTCCTCCAGTGATCAAATATGCTCTTACAAAGTGATTTTGAAGTGTCAAGGTCAAATTTTGTCATTTCAGTGAGTCTTCAAGAAAAATTTGGTCACTAGGCATTAGGTCTAGGGTTTGCTCTCACTCTTTTCAAAGTTGCCCAAATTCCAATCTATGTCACTATTCAGCTGAGTCTATCATCATTCATAGGGTTTTCATTATCATCTCAGTGTCTAATGAGTCATTTTACACCTTGTTCATGCTTCAATTGCGCCTAGGTAAGGTCATTTCCCTCTCCTAGGGTTTTGAAGGCAATTTCCCTTGGACTGTCAAATCATCGGCAAAACTTGTTTCTTGATGCTCATACACCTTCCCCTAACCTTAAAGTACCTTACCAAATGCTTCCCATCATTGAGATTCCCAAAATTCATCATTTTCGCACAAACCCTAGTTTCTAGCTACAACCTGGCAATTTCCTAGGTTGGGCCTGTGTTTTGCCCTTTTGGACCCCTTCCCCTCACTCAATCTCTAAGATTCCACTTTCCCCTGCTTCCTAACATCCCTCCCTACTTACAAAAATTTCCCCAAGAATTTAGAAGCCCCTTATCCCCTTCATTTCACTTCATTTCGACAAAATGCCTTGTTTCACACATCGGGATAAGTTTCACTCAAATGGTGTTTCAGAGCCATAAAATATGAATTTGGGAAAAATGAGAGAGGTTTTTGTCCACAACATGCCAAATAAGAAAAACCTCCTTCACTTTTTGCACAAGTGTCATGGTTTTAGAGAAATGTCAAAATTACAATCGCCAGATCCAAGGAGGTTGGCCAAGGCACTAAAACGACGAAAGAGGCCCGATCCCCTCCATATCTTGGCCGAGGCTTCACTCAAGGACCAAGGCACTAAATATCCTAGCCACAGCACAATTCCCAAGAAATTTTGAGCATTTTGGGTAAATTTTGGTTTTTTCAGGCAATTTACAGGTTTTCTCCATTAACGGGTCTCACCCCCCCTGAGACCCTTCATCCCGGCAACTCCATTTTGCAAAAACTCAGCATTTCCAAATTTGTCATGTAAAGTTACACATGCTCATCAAAGGACTAGAGATTTGGCGAAGTTTTGGGCCTCCAGAAAGTCAAAAAAAAAGCAAAAAATGACTTTCTGTCACTTTTTTGAGACACAAAAAGCAGTCCTGGGAGATTGCAATTTTGGAGGGGCAAATGACCACCAAATTCAGTAATTCCAGTTGGGTTGGAAAGTAGACTCACAGACCTCTCCAACAAGCCTACTCTTGCTTCATTTGGACACCTGGAAGTGCCCCAAAAGTGGTCCCCAAATGCGCGCGACCCGTCAGGCAGAGGCACGCGACCCGTCAGGCAAATTTCTCCAAATTTCACTGTACAGCTCAGAAAAACGCAGTTTGACCCTGTTTGACTTTTTGGGGTGGATTATTATCCTATTTGATGTAATTAATGTAATTTTATGACACTTTTACTCTTATGTACCTCTTCTTGAAGATTCATTCATAAAAAGGTGAAAATTAAATGAATGAATTGGTTTCCTATCTTATAGAGGCAAGTTGTTTTGACTGCCTAGTTTGTAGTGCTTAGTTTAGAAGTGGTTGAAACAGCTCCTAGGGTAGTGAGCTCGACCCATGGAGGCAGGGAAAGAGGTTAGATCATCTATATTATGTACTTTCTTGCTCATTTTCATGGTGGGACTCTTGAGGGAGAATCTATCATTGTATTATTTCACTGTATCTCTGCAATTTTTGGCTAAGGAAGACCAGGGTTTTGCAGTCCTTTTTGGGATTCTTGTGGTTACATGTATTGATGGTGTGTTTCTCTATGTACCTGTAAGTGTGTTATGTGAATCATTTCCTTTCTTTTCCTTCTGCACATTAAGCAAACGAAGTGTTAAAGTAAGAATTCATGACTGTCATGCTCTGCTTTTAAGTTTGTTTAATTTCAATGTTTTCTACTGTTTAAGGAGAATTCAAAGTTATTGTTTGCTCTCCTTAACTTCTCACCTGTCATTCATAATCATCCACCTCAATCAAAGGCATCAATACTGTCTCCTACCTCGCCCCAAAGAACCCCCTGCAGAAACTGTGTCCAATCCCCGCACCCAAAATTGCCATCCCCTTAATTTGCCACCAAAAACTCTAAAAACCCCAAATCAACCCTTTTGATCAGTTTACTAGCCTAAAATCAGTGTTACCCTATTGGTCATCTCATCCATTGAAGATTTTACTAAGATTGACCGGAGAGAGCCTTCTCCTGCCCCGTAGGGCTAGCTACGAGGCTAAATGGTTTGATGTTGCCTTGAGGTTTGCCTTTTTCAGCCTGAGGTGAAATTTCAAGCGCTAACAGGTTGGACGAAGCTTCCAACTTTGTCATTTGGAAGGCCAGGATCCTAGCAATCCTGGATCGTCATCGCATCAAGGACTTTGTCTTGAAATTAGTGGCTATCCCATTTGACCCAGCTGAGAATGAGAAGTATGAAGAGGCAATGGAGAGGGCGAAGTGCATGATCCTAGATGGGGTCAAAGATCATGTCATACCACATATTGCTGAGAATAACACAACAAAGGAGATGTGGGACACCCTGACCACCTTATACCAGGGCTCTTCCGTGCAGCGGAAGATGCTATTGGAGAATCAGTTGAGGTCATATTAGATGCAGAAGGGAAAGCAAATAGATCCATTCCTTCTCAGGTTGCAGGAGATTCGCGACCAGCTTACTTCTGTGGGGTCTACACTAGATCCATAATTTATGGTGAGGACTACCTTGAATGTAGTCTCCGAGGAGTGGGAGACATTTTTCCAAAGTATTTTGGGGAGGGCTACTCTTCCTGGTTGGGAGGAGATGTGGGTAGCTCTTCGACAAGAAGAGATCAAGAGGATGACCAAGGCGGGGAGTAGTGGTAAGGGAGTTTGAGTCAAGAAAGAGGAGGAGGAGGATGCAGCTCTAGCATCTGTGGGACAGCAAGGGAAGAGGAAGAAAAATGAAATCTCTAAAGTTAAGTGCTTCCATTATGGTGAGATGGGACATTATGCATCCCAGTGTCTCAGGAAGAAAAACAAAGGAGAGGCTTTTGATTCAAAGGCAGCTCCAGCTAAGGTGGAGAAAGAGGTCGATATTGATGACGATTGTGCCATGAGTGGTCATGCACCTCTAGAGAAGAGGTGGGGAGACATCAAGTTGTAGTCTGGAGGAATACATACTAAGGGTAGGATGCTTGAGGTGCCCAAACTCTTGGATCACATCCAGATACAGGAGCCCTTAACGACAGTAGCATGATGACAGGTGTTGGGTGGAGCAAAGTGTAGTGCAGAAGCAAGGCAGTGCTTGAGGGCAAAAATCTGAGGCAATGCAGTGGAGGTTGCAGCAGTGCGAGAGACACAGGTGTTTGCAGCAACGCAGTGGCAGCAAAAGGAGAACAGAATAGCAGCAGAGGCAGCTTTAACATCACAAAGCTTCCAGACTGACTCAGATGTCAGTGTTTGGGAGAAGACAATTACTTCTTGGTGACTAGGTTGCAATGCAACAGTTAGCAGTGGCAGTGATAGGGGCAGCATGGGCAGCATGTTGAGAGGGAGATGTAGTACAGATGTAGCAGTGGCAGTGGCAGTGTCATGGGCAACAGTACAGGAAGCAGCAGTGCAGGGATGCATCATCGCATGTACCGATGTGGAAAATCAGTGTGATGTTTCTATAGTGAAGCATTGCTAGAGCACATTCCTTGCTAAGAGGGAGTGTTGATTTTTGGTAGCATCAGATGTGCTCTATCCATGAAAATTGGTGGAGAGGCTAAGGCACGTGAGATATCCAAAACCTAGAAATCGTTTGGGGAAATTCCACCCGGATGGATAGATATTAAAATAATTAATATTTTTAATGAGACCCTAAGTCTAAACTTAGGAAAATTAAAATATTAATGTGTATTAATATAATATGGGTGAGAAAGTTCTAAATAATGAGGATCAAGCCAAATCTAATCTTAGACGTTGATTAGGGACTTAATCTCGGCCATTGAATCATCAACAGGAAAAGTATATGAGGAGGCTTAAGGGTTAGTTGGAGATACACCAAGTTGATCAAGATTTCGATTTTCTGGGGCATGGTTTGCTGAAAAATTGAGCTAGTGATCTGTTGCAGTGAGGGGAAGTTCGGCAAGACGCAGATAATACATAGCAGAGAGTCAGATATAGTGCCAGAGAGACAGCGCAAAGCCTTGGAAGGTTGATGCAGAGGTAGTCAAAACTGATGCAGAGGCTGAGGAGGCCAGCGTAGAAGATGTTGAGGGCCAAGAAGCTGACGCAAAGGGTCAAGAGGCTAATGCAAAGGCAATAGAGGTTGATGCAGGCAGCATAGAGGGCTGCAGGGCTAACGCTGGGTTGAAGAGGCAGCGTTGAGGAATTTTCATGGGGCACACTAAGAGTTGGTTAGCTGACGCAGAGCCATAGAGGGTGACACAGTCTCTAGAGGGTGACGCAGTTCCTGAGGGTAGCTTGGACAACTTTCATTGTCTAGCTAAGGGAACAGTGGAAGTCACTGTGAGACTATTCATCTGGTTGCTGATTAGCCAAAATATCTGTCTCCAAAGAAAGGTACTTTTGCCAAGGAAAATCTTTGAAGGGTGAGCCATTTCTGGCACACTAGTTGTATTCAGAAAACTGCATAATGATAAAACCCTCATATCTGCAGCACCGATTTTCCCGCATTGGGCTTTTCCGGGGACGATTGTCCAAAAATAACGGTGTCCCTTGTGTTGTCTCAATTTATTTTAGTTGCTGATTTGTATATCTATGAAGGCTGCATTTGTGTTTATTTCGATATTTATATTAATAAATAACTTGTTAATTGAAAGAACAAGTAGGAGATAATAAACCAAATAATGCAGTGGGGATTTTTGATATGTCAGACTTGGGAATTTCCACAACAACTTGCAGAAATTGATAGCCAATGAGATTATAAAGTGGCACTTGGTCCTTACTATGGTCAAGATGCTATCCAAGAAGTATTCAATTTGAGAAAGGTTTGATGTAAGAGTGTTGTCCAGCTTATTGGTACCTACAGAAACCCATTAGATTTATGTATGGTACTAGAGTTTATGTCTAGTATGCACAAGCAAAAAGCCATTTTCAAGCTACCAACTCTTCATAAGCTTACAAAAATCTCAGGTGTAGTTTTTGTTATAGTAAATATTCAGGAAAAATATTCCATTAGTTGGTTCTCTTTATGATACCATGAATTAAAATTGATGGGATACCAACAACCCTCAATAGCTCAAATGAATATGGAACATGAGATGATATTAGTGTGAAAATTTTTAATCTATTGCAGCAACTGGAAATTATTCTTCTAACTGATTATTACTAAGTGCAGTTTATTTTCTATGTCAAATAATGAATAAAATTTCACCAAAATTAAAATACGTTGCAGAAATAAATATGGAACTAAGAAAATAGAGCACACACACACAAAATTGACACCATTATTTTTGGACAAATGTCCCTGAAAAAACCCAATGTGGGAAAAATGATGCAGCAGATGATGGTTTTATTATTATTATGCATTAGTGAAAGTCTGAGTACAATCTAGATGCAAAATTGGCTATCCTCGAAAAATAATCTAGCCAAAAATTAGTGAGACAATTTTTGTCGCAACCAACATTGATCCAGCTCCAAATCTGGCACAAACAAGCAACTTGAACTACCCCTGTGTCAACCTCTGCACTGCCTCTATGCAGGCCAAACTTGCCCTGCCTCGAAGTTGCTCTGAAGTTATCGTTTCACCCAACTTAGCCTTCGAGAATGAATCGCTTGGCATTCTGGAATTTATTCCGGCCTCCAACAACTGAATCAACCCTCTCTTCAACTAAATCGAACTCCTCCTCTGAAGTTGCTTGCGTAGTCCCTACGCAACCTCACTGAGGAAAACTCGATCCTCCTGCTACTGACTCTACAGAATCAGAAACTCCTCTGAAATCACTGTCTCTGCTCCCTCTCTATCTCTAGGTCCCTTCTATGTAGAACTTCTCTGCCTTTCTCGATCTATGCAACTGGGTAGCTCGATCTCTGCCAAGGAACTCGACCTTACAAGTGTGCTCTACATCTACTCGTCGAGTTGCTCTTATAATCTCTCATTGGTGAACCAATGACCATAATTAGAACCCGATTAATGACTAAGATAATCTCAAACTTGATCTGTGTGAGTTTCCAGAGAATTTTCACCTTTCTTAGTTAATTGTTGTTAATTAATCACTTTTCCTAATTTAGACTTAGGAAATATTTAATTATTGATCAATTAACTTAATTTAGCTATCTCTAGGTGTTTTTTCCTGAAAGCTTTTCTGGGTTTTGGAGATATTGTATTTCTTAGCCTCTCTGGCCAATGTCGAGACTAGAGAACCTATTCGATGCTACAAAAACTAACATTCCCCATTAGCGAGGAAGGTGTTCTCACTGTCTCATAACATTCTCCCATACGTTGATGATGTCTGACTACTATGACAACCTGCCACTGCCCACCAAACCACTACGCATACTCTGATTCATCTGCCACTCTGTAGCTGAATTACCCTACACTTGCATTATTGCTGACATTGCACTATACCTCCTACATTGTTGCTAACTCTGCACTACGTTGCAACTGATCTCATGGCGTTGCTCCTACTGCAACTAGGAACCAATCCTCCTGCTACTGAAAAGGGTTCTCCATTGTACCCATCTGTTCTCTGAAATAGATTAACTTAGCTCTCCCTAGAGCTTTCATGAGTATATCTGCAACATGCTCTTTTGTGGGAACATGTTGTAGATGGACTTCTCCACACTGCACATAATCTTCGATGAAGTGATATTGGATATCTATGTATTTCGACCTGTCATGAAACACTAGATTTTGATGCAACTTTGATTATCATAGTATATATTGGTCGCCTCCATCCTTTGACTAAATAGGCTCACCGGCAGCTTCTGAAGCGATATAGTTTTGCACATGGTTGTGCTAGCTGCCATATACTTTGCTTCTGCAGAGCTCAGTGCTACTGACTTCTGCTTCCTGTTGCTCTAGGAAACCATCCTTGATCCAATGCTAAGTAGCACCCTGATGTGCTCTTCTTGTCCACTAAACTATCTGCCCAATATGCATTCGTGAATCCACATAGTCTGACACCATCACCTCGAGTATACCTCAATCCATACTTGATTGTGCCACACAAATACCTCAGAATGTGCTTGGCTACTGTCCAATGCACTCTCTTCGGTCCCACCATAAACTAGCTAAGAGTGTTGACTACGAAGCAGATATCTGGCCTAGTTTTGACCAAATAGATGAGGGAACCAATAAGATGTCTATACAAGGTGGGGTCAATGTCCTCGTCCTCTGATGCATCTAGCTTCCTCCAGTTTGTGATCATAGGCTTAGACATGGGTCTAAAATACTGCATCAAGAATCTCTTTGGAATCTCTGTAGAATATCTCCCTTGACCAAGGAAGATCTACCCATCCCTTTTCCATACTTTCAAGCCTAGGAAGTAATGCATAAGCCCCAAATCCTTCATGTCAAATTCTGCTACCAGGTTCCTCTTGCGGTCCTCTATGAGCCTTGACGAACCTGTTAAGAAGAGGTCATCCACATACAACACTAGGATGAGTGGTTCATCCTCTACCATCAAATAGTAAAGGTTGGGATCTGTGTCACTCTTGACAAATCCCATCTGCTGTAAGTAACTGTCAATCTGACCATACCATTCCCTCAGAGCCTGTTTGAGTTTGTATATGGATTTCTTTAGTCTGCACACATGTGTGCCCCTCTCATGAGTCTCGAAGCCCTCTAGTTGTTCTATATATACCTCCTCCTCTATCACCCCATTCAAGAAGGTTGTCTTAACATCCATCTAGTGAAATTTCCATCCCATCTGTCTTGCTAGAGATATAACTGACTGGATAGAAGTATATCTGGCAACTGGGGCAAAGGTTTCCTCATAGTCTATCCCTTCTTTCTGTGCATACCCCTTTGCCACAAACCTATCCTTGTACTTCTCCATGTTTCCATCTATAGTGTGCTTGATCTTATAGATCCATCGAGAACCCACAACTGACCTATCCTTAGGCATTGATACTACCTCCCATACATCATTTTCCATGATGTATTTGTATTCCTCCACCATGGCATCTACCCACACTTGATGTTGTGCGGCCTCCTAATAGTTAGAAGGCTCTACAACCTGTGCCACCAATACGTGGTACCTGTTTGGCTATCTGTGTTCTCTCTTGTTCATCCTAGGAGCACCAATAAAATCGTCGACATCTCTCAATGTCTAACGAACTTCCCTACTTGTTCGACCTTTAGTGGTGGGAGGATCGACCAACTCCTCATCCTGCCTCGGTTGCTCCATCTACTACGAACTCACTGGATCTCCTGCACCTGAGGATATGCTGATACTGGTAACTATATTGGAGCCCTGTGACTGACCTTGCGGTGGTCCCAACAGTTGCCCCTACTGTTGGAGCAATGGAACTTCTGTTAGCTCACTCTAATCACTTGTTGGCATCTCGCGAAATTTTTTGAAGGCTCTGTCCTCCATAAACTTCACATCCCATCTCATAATAATCTTCCTACTGCTAGGAACATAGATCCTATATGCCTTATAGGTTTCGCTATACCCAACGAAATATCCCCTCTCTGCCCTTTGATCCAACTTGGTACGCTTCTCATCTGATACATGACAATAAGCTATGCTGCCAAAGATCCTAAAGTGATGAACTTCTGGCTTCTTCCCTGAGAAGACTTCTTCTGGTGTTAGCTTCCCCAATGCCCTGTGAGGAACCCTATTCTGAATATACATAGTCGTGCTACAGGCCTCTGCCCATAAGAACTTGGGCAAATCCTGGTCATTTAACATCGCCTTTGCAGCCCCAACTATAGACTTGTTCTTCCGCTCCGCTACCCCATTCTGTTGTGGATTATATGGAGTTGTCCACACCCTCCTGACACCTTCCTTCGAACAAGAACCTGTGAAGACAGTATTTGTGTACTCACCTCTGTTATCTGAGTGAAGCACCTTGATCTTCTTCCCTATTGCATTCTCCACTAGAGCCTTAAACTCCTTGAAGCAACTACAGACCTCATCCCTGGTCTTCAAGAAATAGATCCAGGTTTTCCTGGGATCATCAACGAAAGTGATGAAGTACTCGTACCCTCCGTGAGATCTAGTGGACATAGGACCATAAATGTCTGAGTGCATAAGCTGTAAGACACCATCTGATTTGCTGTCACTTCTTGGGAATGCTGCCTTAGCATATTTCCCAAGCATGCACCCTTTGCACACATCATCATGTTCCGTGCCTAATTCTTGAACACCTGTTACTGTCTCCCTAAGCATTCTAAGTGCTCCATGATGTAAATGTCCCATCCTCCTATGCCATAACTCATTCAAGTCTCTCCCACTATTACTACCATTTGTCTCTATTGCCTTTGGAGAATCGAATTGCAACTTGTTCAATTTGTTACTTCATACCCCAATATGTTTCACCTTGTTCTAGTTCTGGTGTTTGATGAACATCTTCTTCCCTACAAAGTGGCCATCATATCCTTTATCCTGTAACTGGGATACTGAAATCAGGTTCATACCTAATCCTGGCACATGCAATACATCTGTAACCCTGGTGCTTGCTCCTGACTCCCTCTAAATATCAATGGTACCTCTCCCAACTAGAGTGCATTTAGTCCTATTTCCCATTGTTATTTGGAAGTCCATCTCCTCCTCATTGTAGCTGGAGAAGTAATATCTAACTCTAGTCATGTGAGTTGATGCTCCACTGTCTATATATCAAACTCCCTCTAAAACTGAGCTAGATAGGTAAGCTATTTAAGCAAACCTGTCCTCCAATCGAGAAGACAATTCAGTAGCCCCTTGAATATCAAATCTTTTTGTGGCCATACTGGAGGATTTTGGAAAATTTGCTGAAGACATCCTGAGTATAATTTTGTGTGCTCTCTCTTCCAATCAGCATTGATCTGCTACTATTGGACTAGTTGCAAACCAATCTACATCCAGATTTACTCACTGGAATTGCTTCTCGGAAATACCACTACCTGTTGGAGCTGCTACTAGGCTATTCAAACTTTTTTTGCCACCTGCAATTGAAAATTGAACCCTTTCCCAACAATTCGCACTTTCTAGCTGGACCTTTGTGCAGATCTGGAATAAATTCGCTCAAACCCCCTATGAACTGTGAAATTTCTTCCTCTTCGTTACTAAGCTCCTGATATATCTTCAACGCTCTTTGAAAGTTTGATACCATGTGAAATTTTTTAATCTATTGTAGCAAATGGAAATTATTCTTCTAAATGATTATTATTAAGTGCAGTTTATTTGCTATGTCAAATAACGAATAAAATCACAACTGCAATTTTCAACAAAATTACAATACGTTGTGGAAATAAATCTGGAACTGAGAAAATAGAGCACACACACAAAATTGACACAGTTATTTTTGGACAAATCTCCCCGGAAAAACCTCATGTGGAAAAACCGGTGCAGCAAATGAGGGTTTTATTATTATTACGCAGCAATGAAAATCTGAGTATAATCTAGATGCCAAACTAGCTATCCTAAGCAAATAATCTTGCCAAAAATTAGTGAGACAACTTTTGTCTCACTCAACACCGATCCATTTCCAAATCTAGCACAAATAGGCTACTCGAACTGCCCACTACATCAGCCTCTACGTAGGCCAAACTCACATTGCTTGGAAGTTGCTTTGATGTTGCCACCATGCCCAACTCAGCCTCTGAGAATGACTTGCTTGGCCTTCTGGAATTTATTCCAACCTACAACAACTGAATCAACCCTCTCTTCAGCTAAATCGAACTCTTCCTCTAAAGTTGCTTGCACATCCTCACTTACGAAAACACAACCCTCTTACTACTGACTTTCTAGAACTAGAAACTCCTCCGAAATCATTGTCTCTGCTCCCTCTTTGTCTTTGCGTCCCTATGAAAGAAACATTCTCTTCACATTCCACATAGAATTCAAGAGAGATCGAGGAGATATGAAGCTAGTGGTAAATAGTGTAGTAGCAAGGCACACCAACTCCTTGTTATTGGTGAATGTTCTCATCAAATTAAGCACACACACACACACACACGCATATATATTTGTTATGTTTTTTGATGATTTAACAATATCCCTGACAAAAGGAATTTTCCCTATGTCCTCTAACATCAAGTCAATACAGTGTGCAACACAAGTTGTCCAAAACAAGTTAGGATGTCTCTCCATAAATAGCCTACCAGTAGTAACATAATTTGTAGCATTGTCCATTATGACCTCGACAACATGTTGTGGACCTACCTCCTGAATGAGCACGCCCAACAAATCACATAATAATTGTGCATCTTTGATATGTACAGATGCATCAACAGATTTCATAAACATTGTCCTCTTGGGACAATTAGCCAAGTTAACAAGGGTTATATCCTTTTGATTCGTCCAACCATTTGACATCACAATGCATCCCGTGTGTTCCCATGATGCCTTGAATTCCTCCAATCTTACAGTGGAATTGGCCTTTTCATTTCGAAGAATAGGCCCTCTCAAGTCATCATAGGAAGGGGCTTTGTGCCCCGGGCCAACAATAGCAATAGCATCAAACATAGGCTAGTAAAATGGATTGTTCCTAGCAATGTTGAAGGGAATGTCACTCCATAGAAAACAATTACCTACTAGCTTGTCAGCTTCTTCCTTCACCTTTTTTTGAGGGTTGACCAGATAGACTGATCCGAGATCCTTCAGCTACCGGAATTATCCAAGATCTTTTACTTTTGTGATGTTGTTAGAATTGCATTTAAAAGAGCACATATGCATGATTATATATACATATATATATATATTTATATATATATATATATTTGTAATGTTTTTTTATGATTTAACAATATCCCTGAGAAAAGGAATTTTCCCTATGTCCTCTAACATCAAGTCTATACAGTGTGCAACACAAGTTGTCCAAAACAATTTAGGATGTCTCTCCATAAGCAGCCTGCCAATAGTAACATAATTTGCAGCATTGTCCATTATGACCTGGACAACATGTTGTGGACCTACCTCCTGAATGAACACACCCAACAAAACACATAATAATTGTGCATCTTTGATATGTGCAGATGCATCAATAGACTTCATTAAGATTTTCCTCTTGGGATAATTAGCCAAGTTAATAAGGGTTATATCCTTTTGATTAGTCCAACCATCTGATGTCACAATGCATCCTGTGTGTTCCCATGATGCCTTGAATTCCTCCAATCTTGCAGTACAATCGGCCTTTTCATTTTGAAGAATAGGCCCACTCAAGTCATCATAAGAAGGGGCTTTGTACCCCGGGCCAACAGTAACAATAGCATCAACAATAGGCTGGTAAAATGGATTGTTCCTAGCAATGTTGAAGGGAATGTCACTCCATAGAAAACAACTACCTACTAGCTTGTCAGCTTCTTCCTTCTCCTTTTTTTAAGGGTTGACCAAATAGACTGATCCGGGATCCTTCAGCTACCAGAATTATCCAAGATCTTTTACTTCTGTGATGTTGTTAGAATTGCATTTAAAAGAGCATAAAAGAACCACACGTGCATGCTTAAACAAGAGGAAACATGACAACGTTCAGCAAATCAAGAACATAATACATTTGATAACGAAGTTCACTCAGTGTGGGCTATGTCTCCAAGCCCAGTGTCAAGATGGTAGAGGCTGCTTCATATATTGCTGGAAATGATGATGATGTACATGGAATGTTGTTTGTCATAACAAGGTAATATGCCCTCAATAAGAGTGGTTTGTCTCTCCACGAGGTGTTCTCCCTACAGGAATTCTCACTCAAAATGGCCTTCCTTCAACATGATAAACTAACAAGATCTCACATAATGTGGCAATGAGTATCCCCTCAACATAGTTACACAGGTATCTCAACAACAATACATAGCATGAAAAGCTAATGACATCTCACATAATGGGGTAATAACGATCCCTCGACATAGTATCAAACAAGGATCTCAAGGATAATACATCATCTCAGAAATAATGAAAGAAAACATAACATGATTGCTTCATGTACCTTCACTTCTGAAAACGGCCAAAAAATAAAAGGCTCAGCTACAAAAATTGACTGCACCACTGAATTTCTGGCGTCGAGTAGTGTAAAATCAACTACAATTTGTCTAATACTGACATTGTCAAATTCTTGGCCTTCGGGAATCTTTTAGATTCCCCATGATTCTCCAAACATTCAGCTCCATGGGCTGACTAGAGATTTGCTACTCAGATCGCAAATTTGATCTCTCATCATGATCCTTGTGGAATTTTGAGACTTTTGAGTATAAAGTTGGTTGCATTCTTACTCTGGTGAATTTCAGCGTCCAAAAGAATCTTTTAGATTCCTTTATATTATTCAAAGATTCCACGCTGCGGGGTTCCTGCAAATTTGCTGTTCAAATGGTGAATCTAACTTCACCATTGCGTTCCTTATGAAATTTCGTGAAATTTGACTATAAACTTGATAGCATTCTGACAATGTGAAATTTTACGTCCTAGGGAATCTTTTAGATTCCTCTTTGCATCAAGGAATATTCTCTGCAAAGATTTTGTCTTAAAATTTGTGCTGCCATAGTTTTGCCTTGGCATCCATATGAAGGTTCCATCTCCAACCAAATGGTCTGTCGGACCTCGTTCTGCGACCTCCTTCACTTATGGCTCTGTTGGCCTCTCCCATGGTCGAATGGCAAAAAAGGGTTTTTACATAAAATGTGTGGCAGAGTTTCAAAACCCAACCTCCTGGTGCATTGGTTGGTCCGCTCGGGCCTAGGGTGTTAGGCCCACCCGCAGTTCACAAGTTCGAATCTCGTGTATAACAATCTTTTTGGCATTACAAGTAATTTGGAAGGGTTGTTATGTATATTACGCAACCATTTGTGTTTTGTTTGGTGTAATATGTTATGGGGCTACCGCATGGAGGTGGGCCGGGTTCGATACCCACTAACCTCCCATTCACTATACATATCTCAGTCGTTGAAATGGCCAGCCCATTTTGGGCTTTAATATTGTAATGTGTTATGCCATTGGGGTGGGCGAGTCTGGCGGGCCTGACCCGCCCCTTTTTAATTTTTTTTTTTGGTTTATTTAAAACTGATAGCTATTTTTCAATTTGTTGAAAATAAGGGTCATTGGGAAAATTAATTAGGCAACAATTTCGCCTGCCCATTGGCTGGATTCCGTGCGTCGGGTCTTAGTGAATTTGTAGGACCATTAAACCTGCCACTTGTCCAACTTTGACCAAAACTTTGACTAGCTCTATCTTCTTCAAACAAACTCAGATTTGAGTGGCATTCACACCATTGGAATTAGGGTGATGAGCACCTCGATCTGGTTCTAGTTTGAGAGAAATCTGACCACTTTGAATTTTGAGCTATTATAAGCCTTCTTTGACCTCTGAGGGTCTTTGGAGCCACATGGATCATAGATGGTTGTGCACCAGGTGTGGTTCTAGGAACAAAAAATGATGAAGCAAATGTGGGGCTGATTGTAGAAGTTGATGTTGAAGAAGAACCACTCTCACGGTCAGCTACCACCACTGCGCCCCTTGCCATTTGAGCCTCCATAGCTTCCTTGTTTAGTTTGGCTAATTTCATATCATCTAATGATTTGAGGGCAATATAGTTTATTTCTAGAGATGCATTTGGGAAAATTCCTACTTCATGTCCCAAAATTTGTGCAAGATGAAATTTCAATCGGAAATCCCCCCTTGTCATATGCTTCCCACACAACTTGCAACTCAAATTTGATCTATTGATTTGAACCCCCCATCAGGTTGACCATATTCCCACATAGGGTCCAAATGTCTTGGCATGTTTATTGAATTCTTTAATGTGAGATTGAACCTAGGGCACAAGAAGAACTCTTGAATTTTTGACAATAAAAAACCCTCTCCACTCAATGAAACAATAATGGCAAAAAACACACTCTTTGCCCTAGCAAAATCATGGAAAATAAGTGGGTGAATGAAACCCAAGGAAAAACAAGGAAAAAAACAAAAAAAATAGGGTCAAATTTGATGCCCATACCTGCAAATTTGTGGCATGTTGAGGAAAGTCGGTCCACAATCCAAATTTCTTTGAGGGGGATCCTAAATACCATTGGTTTTATCCTCTCTTAGCTTAGTGGATTCGTTCTCCTCCTCCTTGGCTCTCTAACTTGACCTCTGTTTGCAAAATGACACAAAAAACCCACATAAAAACTTTATGATCTTGTTGTTTCGCTAACGATTTTTTTTCAGGTCAGCTCGTGATTTAACCATGATTATTACGATAAATCTGCAATTTTTTCAATGAGAAAAATCACCCAATTTTATTGGGCGATAAAAATGGCTCCTACAAAAAATCACAATCTACCGATAAAATCGCAATGTTCACAACATTGAGTTGACCATAGGCATTACAAGGGCAATGGGGAGGAGGGATTCAACAAATAATCTAAAATATGAGAGTTAATTTATAAGCAATAGAACAATACTCTCCATCGTGCCTTTGATGCAACAAGACTCTACCTCAACCCCACATTCTCTTACTCCTGTTTTAGATTTTGATGCCAAGGTAATGTATGGACTCATACAATGTGTTCAGTGGATGGTGTTGATTCCCATTGGATGCTTGAATATTTTAGAACAGATGGACACATAGACTAGCCATTGGAAAATTTGGATATGACATGAATTTCCCATATATGACCACTAAAGCACCAAGTAAGATTCAATCTGTTTTAATCTCAATTTCTTTTCTACTCGATGGAAAATAATTTAAGTGTTTTTTTTAATTCATTGTATACATTTGGAGGAAAAACTATTGTAGAGAGTACCAAATTCACAAAAACTTGCAATTTGGGTGTGCATCCAAACTTACAGCTCTTCAAGGTGCAAGCATAACTAGAGTGTGTTTGGAAAAATACACGCCAAGAAGCGTAGCATGTTAGAAATGTTCAACTTAAAATTCAAATTTACTATATTTTATTAATTTATGAACCACTTCCCTCTAATTATAATATAACCCTCATGCAAGTTATATTCCTAGTGCCTTAATGGGATGATCAATGTCTACTATGATTTTAGTCTATACTAGTTGAAGTAGATTGATAAAAGACCTAATACGAAGGCCATTTTGTTGAACACAATGAAGGCCATCACTCATTCAAGGGTGGAGGTCAAGAGGCTTGTCATGGAGGAGGCACCTAAGTGGTAGGAGAAGGATGTTGATGCACTGGAGAAGGTTTGGGGGGGATAAAGCAGGGGGTGTTCCACTTCTAGCGTATACACCTTTGGAGGAGGAGATCAAGAGTGTATTGTTGTCTCTATGTCCACAGAGATAGGTAGCTAGTGGAAGCCATTTCACTTTCACTTTGACCTCCACCTCAATCATAATGCCTTCCACTTCAACCCCATAATCATCCACCTTAGCCCCAATAGCTACCACGTCAAGAGGATGAGAAGTTAATTTTTCTAGTAAAAAGGGTAGAAGAAATTGATGATCCAGAGTTTATTCATCATCATAGAATCTAAATGAATCATGAAACACATTTATTAATTTTTTTGATGTGATTTCATAACAGCCTCACAACTATTAGGATTTAGGAAAACCATCAGGGTTCAGTGTCAAAATGTGATGTATCACTTAATATATTACACATCTTAGATAATGGTTCTATTTTCATATTTAGGAGGCGATATGTGTTGGACATCGGATAAACCAATGCTCCCCGTGTGTTTCGTGACATGAATTAATCATCTCTCGTGGATCCTTATCTATGGCGATGCGATCATTGACTAACACTTGCGGGTTTTGGTCTAATGGCAATTGTGATTCCCAAGAAGAGGTATCCGAGCATATGTCACAAGTTCGATACACACCTAGCTCGCGTTGGGCGGGAGATTGTTGGACATTGGATAAGCCAACGCTTCCTCTGTGTTTCATGACATGGACTTACCGCCTTGTAATGTTCCTAAGTAGGAATATGAGTGATATTAAGAAAATAAAATGTGCAACAACATATAAAATAAAAACATGTGTTAGACATCCATGGAAACGCCGCAAATCTAGAAATGTTGAGCCATATATTATAAAATCAGAGAGCTAGATACAATATGGGATGGAATGGTACACCTGGGCTTGCCTCAAGGACAAGCTTGACAAAACCCAGGTGAGAAATAGCTAAGCTGAAGACTGCCCAGCTGCTGCACTACTTTGCACTGCACTGTCCCAGTAAACTGTGGCCCTATTGAACTTCGACCTACTGGAATGTGCCCAAAAAATGCCCATAAAATTATATCCTTTTAGCCTCGAACTCCTAGGACAAACCCAGAAAAAATAAGAAGGGAATTTCTCTGGTTTTGACTTTGGATTTTTGGCCTCCTTGGAGTCTCTCCCCAACTGTTGCTGCCAAATTCAACTTGCAGGAAACAACCTGCAAATCCCTCTGAAAACACCACTGGAATGTTGGATTCACCTGTGATAACTAACTCCTTTCTCCCCGAATGGCTCTTGGCCAAGATGACTGCTCTCCCAAGCCCCACGAAATTGCTTCAGAGGCCTCTGCGCAATCCCTTTGCCCAGAAAGTCGTATAGCTGATACATTGGTCTAGCTGGCTGCAAATCCCAGTGAAAATGTGCTCAATAAACAACTTCCTCAGCTCCCGAAACTCCCAGCAAGCAATGTAACTCCCTGCTGGCTCTAACTCCACCTGCTTGTTTCTAGCTACCAAAGAAATACGCAATCCCCCTTCTCTGCGTTGTTGGCTGAAGTGTGTGACTGAGCCGTACTCTCTGAAATCCCTGTGGAACAACCTCCCTAGGGCGGGTACGGATGGTCCCCCGAAGAAGAGGTTGAATCTCCTGCTTGAGAGATTCATGGCTAAACAGCTGGTAGACTCACTAAGCAGCAGAGCGTACTAAGTGTGTTTGTTTGCAAATGTTCAAGATGGTCGAAAATGAGAACTCCTCCTCCTTTTATCACCTTGAGCCCCCTTAGCCTCATGTCAGTCCCTCCATCCACCCATTCGATTCCCTCCAAGCTCATCGAATGGCCAAGTTCGAATTACTCATGTGGGTGGCCCCAACGTTCCACTAGCTGCAAAAATAAAGCCGAATTCTCCTATAGTTCCTAAGTCTAAGTGTGGGGTCCTCATCCTAAAGCCAAAAGTGGAGCCAAAAATGTGTAGTTGCACCCTGTGACTAATATGTTTGAGAAGGGACATGACAGTCCTCCCCTCCCAAATGTTGCTTGCCCTCAAGCAACCTCAAAGTTGGGTGCTCCAGTATGTGCTCATCTTCCCAGGTGGCATCCTCATCTGACAAGTTCTTCCAAGGTACCAAGAACTCCCTGATGGTCTTGCTCCTCAATCTCCTCTCCTTGCTCTCCAAAATGGCCTTTGGTTCCAACACTAGGTGGCCCTCATCATCTAGCGGGGGTAGATCAACTGTTGTTGTCACTTGTTGTCCCAGCACCTTCTTCAGGCATGAGACATGAAACACGTTACGGATTCTACTCCTCGGACGCAACTCCAGCTCATAAGCCACCTCCCCAACTCACCTAATTACTAGGTAGGGCCCATATAAGCGTGTTTGTAGCTTCTCGACCCCCTTCTGTTTCAGCATAGACTGTCTGTAAGGCTGCAACCGGAGGTATACTAAGTCCCCCTCCTCAAAGTGCCTCTCTGTCTTGTGCTGGTCTGCATACAATTTTTGCTGATTTTGGTTTGTCACTAAATTATCCTTGAGGGCCTTGAGGATATCTTGGCTCTCTTGGACCTAGTCTTTGGCCTTTGGGGCTCGGCTGCCTCCAAAAACAATATCAACAAAAGTCAATGCATCATATCCATAGAGGGCACAGAAAGGAGTCATACCAATAGACGTGGTGCATGGTGTTGTAGAAGTACTCGCCCAGGTGCAACCACCGAATCCATGTCCTCTGTTGACCTGTCACATAGTTCCTCATATACCCCTCCAACCACTCATTGACTCTCTTCAACTGGCCGTCCGTCTCAGGGTGATAACTGGTGCTAGGAGTGAACTCTGTCCCAACCAACCTGAAGAGATCCTGCCAAAAGCCACCCATGAATCTGTTGTTTCTATCACTCACTATGTTTTTGGGGAGTCCATGTAGCCTGAAAACCTCCCGGAAGAACAACTTGGCAACCTGTGCAGCTGTGTACCAAGTGAGAATGGTGAAGAAGTGGGCAAATTTGGTCAACCTATCGACCACTACGTATATGCAATTCTTCCCTTGTACTATGGGGAGCCCAGTGATGAAATCCATCGAAATACTTTCCCATTTCCCCTCCGGAATGGGAAGTGGCTATAGTAGTCCTGCAGGGTGAGTCAGCTCCACTTTGTTCCCCTGGTAGGCCTCACACTCCCGTACGTGCTGCAAAGCGTCCTCCTTGAGGCCCTTCCACATGAACCTCTCCCGAACAACCATGTAAGTCTTCTGGAACCCCTGGTGTCCAGACAGTGGTGAATCGTGAGTTGCCTGGAGTATATTCTCCCTCAACTGCGAGTTGGGCACCAAGTAAATGCGCCCCTTGTAATCGCTGACCTCATCCATCACGAGGTAACACTCATCTGCATGTGTCCCCTCCAGTACCTCGCATGCCCTCCTGTCCTTGGAGTATTCCACCAACAACTGAGCCTTCCAATTCTGGCAGATGCTCATGAGAGATAACCCAGCAGGCCTCCTAGATAGAGCACCAGCCACCACATTGTGCTTCCCTCGCACATACTCAATGTCAAAATCATACGCCTACACCTTGCTGACCCATCTCTGTTGCCTGTCGTTGAGGCCCTACTGCCCTATGAAATGTCGAAGATTGTTGTTATCAATCTTCACTCGGAACTGGTTGCCCACCAAGTATTGGCAGAACTTGGCTAATGCATGGATAATGGCCAGCATCTCCTTGTCATATATGGAATATGACATCTCATGCGGTAGGAGCTTCCGACTCTCGAAATCTATGGGATGCCCCTCCTGTGACAATACGGCTCCAACTCCTACCCCGAATGCATCACACTCCACCGTGAATGGCTGGGAAAAGTCCGGGAGTGCCAAAACAAGGCAAATGCTCATCACCTCCTTGAGGCAATCAAAGTTGGCATGTTCTCCATCAATCCATGCGAAGGACCCCTTCTTGGTCAAGTCGATCAAAGGTGCTACCAGCTGCGAGAACCCTTTGACAAACTTCTTGTAATAAGTGCAAATACCCAAGAAGCCTCTCAGCATAATCACATCTCGGGGTACTGGCCAATCCCGAATGGCCCGAATCTTCTCCTTGTGAACTTTCACCCCATCTGCTCCAATGATATCCCTAAGATAAAGCATCTCTGTCAATCCAAACTTGCACTTGGAGAGCTTGGCATAAAACTGTTGCTCCTCCAAAATGCACAATACCTCCTCCAAGTGTTGGAGGTGTTCCTCCCAGGTCCGGCTATAGATCAAGATGTCATTGAAAACACTAGCATGAAACTCCTCAGTTTACCCAGAAAGATATGGTTCATGCAATGCTGGAATGTGGCTAGAGCGTTGGTCAACCCAAATGGCATGACCAGAAACTCAAAGTGCCCATAGTGGCACCAGAAAGCTGTCTTTGAGATGTCTTGATCCTGCACTTTGATATGGTGGTACCCAGAATGCAGATCAATCTTAGAGAAGTACTTGGCTCCTCTAAGCTCATCCATCAACTCATCAATGCGAGGAATAGGGTACCAGTACTTAAGAGCCTTTCGGTTGAGGGCTCAGTAGTCGATACACATCTAGAGGGTTCAATCCTTCTTCTTCACCAACACTACTGAAGAAGCGAAAGGACTGGAACTTGGCCTGATATGGCCCAATGCCAGCAACTCCTGGATGGCCTTCTCTATCTCATCCTTATAGGCTTTGGGGTGCCTGTAAGGAGTAGTGATAGCTGCCTATATACTCGACTCCAGCTCAATGGTGTGCTCAAATCCTCTATCTGGTGGTTGCCCTGGTGGAATGTCCCCGAACACTACCGCATACCTGTCCAGTAAAGCCTGTATGTCTACTAGTGGTGGATGCGCCTGTCCCCCAATCTTTGAGATCCTCAACTGCCCATGCAATGTCCCCATGCCAGAGATCTGCCTCCATCCTGTGGGCCGAAACTATCTGATGCGGATAAGACTACATGCCTCTCAAGACTACCAGTTTGCCATCTGGCCCAATCAACTCCATCTTAGGTTTCCGCCAATTTGTCGTGACTCGCCGAAGGGAATACAACCACTGGACACCCATCACCATATTGGTGTCTGGCACATCAACCACAAAGAAGTGGTCTGTCATCGAGTAGTTCCCCATAACTACTGTCAAGGAAGGCACATATCTGGTACACTAGATAGTATTGTCACCTGGCACTAGAACTGAGAACCCCTCAAACTCTGTTGTGGTGAGGCCCCTCCTTTGGACCAACTGTGCATCTATGAAATTGTGGGTAGCCCCATTGTCCACCAGCATTGACACCCTTTGTCCTTGTACAGTGCCTCTGATCCTGAGTGTCAAAAACTTAGGAATCCCGCATAAAGAAGCAAGGACTCCTCCTAATGGGGCAATTGATGCCCCTCCTTGTGGAGGTGGTAGTGGTGGCCCTCTATCTGCTGGACTCTCTCCATATGTCCCACCACAATCCTGCTCCACCTCATCCTCTTCGTCACTGTCAGAAAAGACCACAATATAATGTGCTCTACCTGCAATGCACCTATGGCTAGGTGCCCAGGGCTCTCTGCATGTGAAGCATAGCTTCCTCCTCCAGAGGTCCTTCCATATCTCCTCATCTAACTTCTCGCTCCCCTATGTGGTCCTCGATGGTGGGGTCTAGTCTCATGCCCCTTCTGTGGGAAAGGGGTCTGTGTAGGAAACAGTGCTCTGGTCTTGGGGATGGCCCCCTGTAAATCTCTGGCACACACAACCACTTTCTGCAACGTGGAGGGTCTGTGTGACTTCACCATTCCACGTAGGGGCTCAAGCAAGCCCTCAATGAAGGTGTACACCCTCCTTGCCTCAGACATATCCGAGACCATTACACGTAGAAAATTTGAGAAGCACTGCTCTGGGTTGCCTGTTTGATGCAGTTATGTTAGGTCCCTGAAAGAAGCCTCTGGATCCCTTTGATCAAATCGCTCCACCACCCTCCGGGTGAAGTCCTCATAGGAAACTATCTAGGCATGCCCCAAAGTGGTCAAACCGTGAAACCACCAATCATGGGCTTCCCCCTCCAAGTGCAGCGCCACCATCTTAATGGCTTCCTGCTCCGTCATCTGGTTGAGTTGAAAGCATGTGTCCATCTTTTCAACCCAAGCCCTAGCTATGCACTTGGCAGTGCCATCAAATGTAGGGAAATACATCCTCCCTATAGTTCTCTACAACTCATAGTTTTGGGTCCCCTATCCTCCATACCCCTTGTTCCTCTCACTAAGCTTGAGCTTGCAGTAATCTCTAAAGGAGAGGGCTTCTTTGAAGTCTTCATTCATAGCCTGCCACTCTCTGAAGTAATCCTCCGTCTAAGGAGTGTCTTCCTCCCTTGCTGGCTTGATTTGTGCCACTGGCACGAAAGAAGGTAGTGTAGCCTGAGTCGGCACACTAACTGAAGGGCGTTCTACTGCTGGTGAGGGGTTATCGAAAGGCTGAGAGGCCCCAGAAGTTTCTCCACATAGAAACTCTCTAAGTGTGGCCATGTCCCTGTTCTGTGACTTGATCTCCTCCAGCATGTCTTTCTGCCCCTTGGCCAAGTCACTCAAGCCCCTCATGTGGCTATTGAAAGCCATCTCCTCCCTGCTCTTGGGCTTTGTCATTTCCTCCTCTTCGGCCAATGCTTTCCCTCTTTCCTCTGTATATGGCATAATTTCTAACTCCCTTTCTCTACTCCTGTACCTCTGCCTACGGTGGATGATGTTCTACTGGTCCCCTTCTCTCATAGGAAACAAACCCCACAGCTAAGACAAGAACTAGGCCCTGATACCACTGTAATGTTCCTAAGTACGAATACGAGTGATATTAAGCAAATAAATAGTGTAGCAGCATATAAAATAAAAACATGCATTAGACATCCATGGAAACGCTGCAAATCTGGAACTGTTGAGCCATATATTATAAAATCAGAGAGGTAGATACCGAATGAGATGGAATGGTGCACCTGGGCTTGTCTCAAGGACAAGCTTGACAAAACCCAAGTGAGAAATAGCTGAGCTGAAGACTACCGAGCTGATACACCACTTTGCACTGCATTGTTCCAATAAACCACTACCCTACTAAACTTCGACCTGCTAGGATGTGCCCAAAACTTGCCCAGAAAATTATATCCTTTCAGACCCAGACTCCTTGTAAAAGACCCAGAAAAACGCAGAAGGAAATTTCTTTGGTTTTGACTTTGGATTTTCAGCCTCCTTGGAGCCTCTCCCCAACTGCTGCTGCCAAATTCGACTTGCAGGAAACAACCTGCAAATCCCTCTGAAAACACCACTAGATTGTTGGATTCACTTGTGCTAACTAACTCCTTGCTCCCCAGATGGCTCTTGGCCAAGGTGACTTCTCTCCCAAGCCCCACAAAATTGCTACCAGAGGCCTTTGCACAATCCCTCCGCCCAGAAAGTCATACAGCTGATACACAGGTGACTGGTCTAGCTAGCTGCAAATCCCAGTGAAAATGCCCTCAACAAACAGCCTCCTCAGCTCCCGGAACTCCCAGCAAGCAATGTAACTCCCTGTTGGCTCTAACTCCACCTGCGTGTTTCTGGCTGCCCAGGAAATACGCAATCCCCTTCTCTACATTGCTGGCTGAAGTGTGTGACTGAGCTAAAATCTTTGAAATCCCTGTGGAACAACCTCCCTAGGGCGAGCACGGATGGTCCCCCGAAGAAGAGGATGAATTTCCCACTTGAGAGATTTGTGACAAAACACCCGGTAAACTCGCTAAGCAGCAGAGCATACTAAGTCTGTTTGTTTGCAAATGTTCAAGATGGTCGAAAATGAGAGCTCCTCCTCCTTTTATCACCTTGGGCCCCCTTAGCCTCATGTGGGCCCCTCCTTCCACCCATTCTATTCCCTCCAAACTCATCGAATGGCCAAGTTCGAATTACTCATGTGGGTGGCCCCCACATTCCACTAGCTGCAAAAATAAAACCGAATTCCCCTATAGTTCCTAAGTCTAAGTGTGGGGTCCACCTAAGCCAAAAATGTGTAGCTGTACCCTGTGACTAATATGTTTGAGAAAGGACATGACATGCCTCTCGTGGATCCTTATCTTTGACAATGTGATCGTTGACTAACACCTACAGGTTTTGGTCTAATGACAATCGTGATTCCCAACAATATGTATATTTGATGTTGTTGTTGCTCTAGATGTTTAAAAAATGAAGAAAAATAATATTTTTATCTTTTTTCAAATATTTTGCTATAGTTTCCCTGATTTCACCAATAAATTATATTCCATACAGTTGACAATATATTCACCAACACAATATATGCAGCATTGATTAATACATGTACTTAACTAATTTTGGATCTTGCAAATCTTGCAAGAGAAGATAATTTGTTCCATGTATTCTATATGCATGACCTTTATTGCATTAACGATACTACCATAGCCTAAACCTTGTGAGCCCTTAATAGACTGGAACGTAAAAGTTAAAGGATTTTTTATACATTTTGACACACTGAAGATAAAGAAGACTCTAGTAAGAGTTGTCCTAAGTATATCAAGAATGTCAACCAACCGATTCACTACATGAACAGAAAATCGATATGGTGTCAAATAGAAAACTAGGTCTTGGAGAGCAGAGATATAATAATTGGTACTATTCTAAAAAAACTTAAAAGAGTTTTGAGCCAAAGGTAGAAGGGATCTTTTAGTATCTGATTTCAGTTTTGCGTATTAGAAGTAAATGGATCTAAAGACTTTCATCATTTCCTTTTGAATTCCTTTTGTAGTCACAGGCTACCAAATGAATGCTTCTAGTTCTCCATGTAACTTACCATCATATCTCTCTGACCCATCTCATCACCTACAAAATGTTATATATTTTCCTCTAACGAAGAAAATATTTGTGGATAGATTGTAGTCCCTTCGACCTAACTTTTGTTAATTTGTTAGACATTAGTACAATTATATCATCTTATCTCATTCATCCTCTGATTATACTGGGACTCAGGTTTGCAGTCCTATATTCAAAAACATACAAACACCCACCATAAAAATCCCAAATCAGGATATGACACCCAACAAATGAGAGACTTCTTTTTGTCAAAAAGCAAGAACATTAATAAAAAAGGATCAATCATCTTCCCTACCTGAAATTGTTTAGACTGTTGAAAATATTTTTAGATGCAGAATTCTACAAATATATTATGGTCTGCAAACATGGCCCTAAAATATCACTAACTTTAATCTGAGGACTGCATACTCTTTGCAACCGATGCATGCACTTCTTTGAAAATATCAGGTTGATTGCAAAAACAATATGCTCTCTATTATAGCATTTTCACTAAAGAGGTAGAGGACGGAAAATACCTTTGAAGTTGGGTCTACATCCATAATGTGTATTCTCGGGATTCACCAAATTCTCTGTTCCTTCACCAGCAACTACATTTTGCTGACTGTAAGTATGCACAGTTTGTTTTGATTCATAGCTATCTTTGACTTTCCTCTGGTCCTCACAAGTTTTGAACTCCCACAAATTCCACAGGAAAATTGCCACACCGCCAAATATAACAACACCCACAAACATGCACAGAAGGAGACACAATCCTTTCAACCACAATGGAGCACTATCGTAATTTTTGATATAGAATGTCTCTGTCAGTGCCATTGCTATGACAAAACCAAAAATGGATGAAACCAGGTAGAAGGCTAGCCATATATTATTTCCTGTACCAACCAAACTTGACATTGTTTTTCGTTTTATCTCAGGGTTAGAGAAAGAGTGGATACCATTCACAATGCCCCCATTTTCCTGAACAGAAAAAACATATCATATGCCTGTTTATCAATCTAGAAAACATTAGATAACAGGGCTTGCCTTCAGAAAAATGTAAAATAAAATATGGTAAACAACTATAATCATGTAGTTTGCACAAAAGGTAACCTTACCAATTCAGGTTGTAATTCTCGTGTCACATAGACTTGAACCTCAAGGCATATCTTGTTAGCCCAATCTGGACAAATTGATTTTGTATCAACTAAGTCAAGTGCGTAAAGCTCCTTTGATTTTTTGACTGCCCAAATCAGCAATACGTTTCTTGGTAAACCAAACTGGCTCTCTTCAATACGATGAAGAAGGTCTCGCAAGATAGCCACAAATGGTGAAATTCCAATGCCACCAGCAACCAGAATCAGATTACCATAACTACATATACAAATAGAGACATTTTAGACATCATTGTTTTATTTTGGTTCTACAAAAAGAGAAACAGCAATCTTATGCATGGCCTAATTTTTTGTTCATATTCTCTCCTAAAAATATTCATTCCCAATACTGTAGTTCACCTTCATAATCCTTATGGAGACCTAGTTGACTTTATTGCATTAGCGCTCCATCAGCACTAACTGATTAAGCTTATTTTCAACCTCTAGTTAATTACATTTCCAACAATATAGATTACAAACATTTCACTGATACTGAAAAATATTCGGGAGGGATATAATTGCAGCCAATTCAACATTCAACAAGTCTCTCGGCTATCCCAGAAACTGGAAGAGTTCATATTTCAATTTCTATACTGAAAGATCAAGTCTCTTCTCCATAAAAGAATTTGGAAAGTTGTCCAAAATTGAATTGTGTCATTAGTATGGTTTTTAAAGAAGTGAAAAATATACCAAATTACTGGGAGTGGACCTTAAATGTCACCAGAAAAAAAAGAAACAATTTTAGCTGTAATTATACCCAAGAAATATAATTATTAATCCACATTTTCCCTGAAGCTTAATATGCCTGAGAAACAAGATTCAAGTAGGTGGCTTACAGTTGACAGAGGATGAGCATGAGCAAGACTAAACATGCTGAAACTGATGTAGAGAAATATGAAAGCCCAAAATTTTCTTCTAACCGGGAGAAACAAAAAAATACCAAATATATGTATGTTAATTCTCATCTATATCTACATCTGCCTTCTTGCACTTGAAGTACTTTCTTGCTTAGTCCACTCATCCATTACGGTGCCCATGGATTAGAACATTACCCCTGTGGCTGAAACCTGTTGAACCCCCTTGCTGCTCCTCCCTTTTTTGAATCACCTCTAAAATACAAATCAATATCCCTTTGTTGTTTAAATCAATAGCAGAGACTGACTCCATGCATCATTTTTATCTACTATAAATCCATTCTGAGCTTCATATGTTTAAATAGGTTGTCCTTAGGTGACAAACTGTAATATTCCTAATGGAAATATCAAGTGATAACAGCCATAAAATTCTCACATGCAGCCTGAAAATAAAAAACACGGCAGAAATATCAGCACACCAACAATTTACTCCAAAATAAGTTGAGCCATTTTATTATATATCATGAAAAGAGTACAATGAGATGGAACAAGTGCACCTGGGCTTGCTAAGGAAGGCTTGACAAGTCCCAGGTGTGAAATGGTGCTGCCTAAATGATACAAGACACTTGCCCTCCAACCCCTGCATTGGCCTAGTAATTTTGCTGCTGCTGGCTGAAGTAGAACAGGTGTTTGACCCTCCTAGAGTGCTCATAAAATTATCCAAAATAGTTTGCAGGCTCTCCTCAACAAACCGATAAAAACCCAGAAAGCTTTCAGCCACATTCCATCGCTCCAAATTTCCCACAAAATAGGGCATAGTTGGCCCTCCATGTTAGTTTTTGTAGCATCAAATGTGTTCAAGCCATGAAATTTTGTGGAGAGGCTAGAATGCATGAGATCTCCAAAACCCATAAATCGTTTTTGGAAATTCCGCCTAGAAGTGACTTAATTAGATTATTATTCAGTTTTTAAATATTTCCAAATCTAAACTTAGGGAATATGACTAATTAATCATAATTAATTAAATTATAGTGTGAATGTTCTAGAAACTCACATGGATCGATTTCAAGTTAATCCTAGCCATCGATTAAGATCTAATCTTAGCCTTTGAAGTCTCAACAGAGGATTATAAGAAGAAGTCGATGGGACTTGGAGAAATGACTGGAGCAATTTGATTTTATGAGCACATAGATTTCCAAAGTAGCATCATTCAGTGGCCGCAGAGAGAGCCAGAGAAATTGAAGCAGTGACAGAGGGGTAGGAACAGTGAAGCTGGAGGAAAGATTCCAATTCTGGTGAGTGCATTTGCAGAGAGGCAGAGGAGCCACAGTGAGACTTACAAAGAGCAGCGCAATAGCCTCTAGAGGCAATTTCGATTTCACTGGGGGGAAGCAGAATTTCAGTGCCAGAAGCTAGGCAAAGGTTCTAGAGGTTGGGAGAGACAATTTCCCAGACAACAGCTGATCAAATAGCTTGAGGAAAATTTGTTCTGAGCTAAGTGAGGGAGCAACTGCGCGAGGGTGACATAGTGACTGTGTGGAGCTAGTTTAGACCAGTGTTGTGAAAATCGCGATTCAATCACGCGTTTTTGAAAAAATCGCGAGTTTTTCCCCTTGGCGATTAAATCGCGATTTTTAAGCGAAAAAATCGCGGAAAATTTTTTTTTGCCGATTTTTTCGAAAAAATCGCGATTTTTACGGTAAAAATCGCGGGGTCGGGCGGCAGCGGGTTTTTAAATAAGAAAAATGAAAAATCATTTGCCCATTTGGACAGCGCGCGGCGGAG
>APFE030167908.1:66621-78187 GCA_000404065.3 Pinus taeda
TTTTTTATCATATTTATGTGTCAATGTATTTATTTTATGTTCTAGATGGTTTAGATATTGAAAAAATTGAAAAAAAATGAATATTTTTGTTCCAAACGCTTTTTTCCCGCTTTTTTCCGTTTTTTTCCCGATTTTTCCGATTTTTTCGTTTTTTTCCCCGCGCCGATTAAATCCCGCTCGCGCTTTTAACAACATTGGTTTAGACGGCTCAATTTGAGCTGAGGTCAGAGCACGAACTTCCCTGTGGAGTGAGGAAATTCCTCACTAGATTTTTCTTGCCAGTTTTTGTCTATAGGATTGCCAGTTTCAACATCTAGTTGTAATCAGATTATTTCACAACTGCATAATAATAAAACCCTCAGCTATTGCACCGATTTTCCCAAGTTGATTTTTTCCGGGGACATTGGTCCAAAAATAACTGTGTTATTTTGTGTGTGTGTGTTAGTATTTCTTCCAACGTTTATTTTCTTCCGCAGTTTTATTTGTGTAGGTTGCAGTGTGATTGATTCAGTATTTGCTGTAGCACACAGTAAATAAATTGTTAATTTAACAATTAGGAGAATTATTTCTAGTTGCTACAATAGGATTCGGGTTTTTGAATTTTCACATGGTATCAGAGCGCAGTTGATCAGCCGAAGGGCTTAGTAGCGAAGACAAAAGGAGTTTCATTGTTCAGTGTGGGCAGTGTTGACTACTGAAGTGGCACCTGATGATTATATGAAGACTCCATGCCCAAGGATGATCTAGAGGACACTTGTACCATCAGATATCGTCAGTCAACAGAGTTTTTTAACTCTACTTCGATCTTCTCATCATCTTTCTTGTACCCAGATTCCACACCCTACGAGGAATTGTAATAAGTGATACTAGTAATGATGAATTTTGAGTCTGTAACAGGCCTATGATGTTGGGACTTGATCAGCAAACGAGTACACCATGGAATGTTTTTTTTATCTGGTTAATGATCTCTTCTTTTTTAGAGGCAGATAACTTTTTAGGTTTTTTCACTCACGTTTTACACCAAAGCCGGGGTGACGGTTTGAAAGTTGAGCCCCCGACACATCTTAGTGTCTAGAGTCGATGTATGTTACCATACTAGATCACACAAAAAATTTCGTAGAATTTGGTTAGGTCTAAGTAGTCATTTTTTAATTTTTTAGATTTCTTGCAAGTCAAAAATTGCAAATAAAATTGTATTTAAATTGTAATAAGTGTAGTCTAGAGAAGTTGTATGGGATATGAGTAATCAAAATTACACCTCTCACCCTCAACTTTCTACCATAACAAACTTTGAAGGGTTAATAATGTGTTTTGGACCCTCAAAACCCACTTTTCCTAAGTTTAGTGGGAAATTTGGCAATTAATTAAGCCAGAAATTAAATAAATAGAGAAAAATAAATATCCACACATGCTAAATGTTGTGGAAATGAGGTGGAAAATTATGGGGGAGTTAAAGTGAAGTCCCAAGGTGTTGTGGACTCCTAAAATCAAGGAAAGGACATGTGCTCAAATAAAATTGAATTTCTGGCATTAAATGAAAAAGTTGCTTGGAAATTCGAATTTGTGAAGTTAATGCACATTTGGGAAGATTTTGGAGAATATTTGGTGGAGATTTTTGTGGGAAATTGTCCTCACATGAGTTACCACCCATATACACTTGTCATTCCACCATAAAATTCGAATTTGGCACATAAAGGAAGAAGAAAATGATGTCCACTTGCCATAATTCGATTTTTACACTTGGCATTGGAGCTCCATTTAACAAATTCGAATTTCTCTTTGAGATTGTCACCTCATGCCACTTGTTTAATCACTTCTACATTGGGATTGGCTCCAATGCCATTTGTCATTGTCATTCTTCATTAGGATTTGCTCCCAACTCTCTATATAATAGAGCCATGGGCTCTTACATTGTATAATATTGTTACTAGCTATTGTGTTTGCAGAAGCACTGCTGCCTTGTACAGTTTCGGAAATATCAATAAAGACTTTGGGGTTTCATTCATGAGGTGTTCCTCCTTTTCGAGTGTGATGAATTGTTGAGCATTGGTATAATTCTTTTTACTCATGCTTTGATCTAATTTGCTTCCATATGCTCTTGTAGATTTGTTAATGTAGAGCTATCTTGCATTGACATTTGATTTAGAAGTATGCTTTAGGTATAGAATGCTCTAGTTGGTTTTATATATATCTCTAGAGTTGCTTATCATTGTTTATTGCTAAATCTATATGGAACTAATGCTTCATTGAAGTTTTGTAGAGGGAACATCTTGTTGGGATTACAGAATCAAGCGTGAGGGGAAGTCTTTGGAGAGACCAACCCACTCTTGATACATTCTTATAGAAGCTCTTATTGTTCTTTGAACCTTCATAGTCTTATTTTACAAA
This sequence comes from Pinus taeda, assembly GCA_000404065.3. NCBI lineage: Eukaryota > Viridiplantae > Streptophyta > Pinopsida > Pinales > Pinaceae > Pinus > Pinus taeda. Next base: position 69,010 of record APFE030167908.1, read on the forward strand.
GTGGTTTTGCAGGGATTTCGGCACATAGCTTGTACACAAACCGAGATCTTTTAAATTTAAATGTTAAGAAAACATTGTACTTCATTTTTTTCATTTGCTATCTAAGAGCTTGAAGATGGCTAAGGAAAGACGAGATCTTATTCTCACTCTTTAGCTTAGCCTTTTGTAAATTATAATAGTACATATACATTTTATCTTGCTGATTTTTCCATTAATACTTAACTTATTTTGCAGCCATTGTTTGGATTGTTTATTGAGTCTTGCGTGGCAGATTTTGAAGAGCAACTTCCTGCAACATCTAACAAGTGTTTGCAGGACCTTTGGCAATCGTTGGGGGTTCGATTTCCAAGGATGTCGTGAGCCCTTTTGACGCTTATTTTGGCCAAGTCGAGTTCACTAGAGAGCTGCCCATTTTTCTCTTTAAGCAATGGGCATTTGGAGGAAACTCACACCTTGTTTCCTTTGCATAAGTTTTGTGAGATCTTGTCACTACTTTCTCAAGAAAGGAGGTGTAATGCCCAAGTTTCAAGAAATTATTGTGAGGATTCTCCTTGAAGTAGAGTTGAGAACTTTGAAGGGCCCTCTTCTCATTGTAATATTAATAAAAGATCTAACTTGCTTGTGGGAGCTTGGGATTTCTCCCAATACTATCTCCCCATTTAGAGGGAGGCTTCTCTTAGGTGGATTAAAAATTGCATGGTTTAAGCTTTGATACTTCATTCACTTACATGCATGCTTTAATTGGGAATTAACACAACATCACTATCACATTTCATTAAGTTAAAGTTTGTTACAATTTCATTTGAGCTTTGTATTTTCTTTCTCATTGTTGCTTGGAGCTACAAGCTTACACTTTACATTGGGTAATTCATCCTTTACATGCAAGCATTTTATATTCTTAACAAACTTTGATTCGTTTCCATTTACCTTGGTAAATCATTTCATGAGTATAATACATGCTTCAATTGTATGCTACATTGTTATTTTGAATATTGGAGCAATTTATTGTCATTGTCTATTTGAAACAAATTTTACTTTCAAGCAAATTACTTGTATTATTTTAATTCATTGATGAAACACATGCAACACTTGTAAGCTAATTTTATTCCTCCAACTGAAGTTATAATTGCAACTTATGTTGAACACTATTTCATTTTCAAGCATTGCAAATCAATCTTTTTGAAGCATTTGCATGTATCATTATTTTAATTTGGGGAATTAACACAATTTGCATTTCATCTAGACATTTTAGTGTAGGAAGGCCCCAAGCCTCATTAAAATTTTACCTCCAACATAAGTTGGTTGAAGTAGACATTTTAGGAATCCTCTACTCCTCTATTGACTCCTCACTGTGAGATCCATATCATTGGGCGAAGGTGAGGTCTGAGGATTGAAGAGTTAAATTGTAATCTTGTTGTAGGGCTAATTAATAAAATTAATCAAGAGCACTTTCCATTACATTTACTTTACTTGTCTCTTGATGGTTTGAGTCTTCATATGCAAAGTCCATTCCAAAAGCAAGTATTGTAATCACTTCAAACAAGTGTTTTCTTTTCATGTTTCAAGTCTAATTGCATATTGATGTCTTGGTTTAGCACTTTCTTTCTTTTACATTTCCAAGTTAATTACTATTTTTTGGGTTTTGGCAAGATATGTTTCACATGTTTTGATTTATAAAGTTGATTATATCAAAAGCATTTTCTATCTTACATATCTCATGCTAACAATTCTTATTTACATTTCAGGGTGACTTTGTTTTCTCTTTTGAGAGCATTGCAGTTTACTTTGAGCAAATATATCTTTAAATTGATGAGCAAATTCCTTATAAGACACTGGTTTTATGGTTTTTAATCATATTAATGGTTGGCATTATTATTTCAAGTTTTTCACCTCATATTTGCTCATAAATCCATAAAAGTAATCCATTTTTGCTACAACACTCTCCTAGAAACTCATAAATTGTAACTTAACTTTTCATTAGGGACCATCCCCCTTAGCTAACCTAGGAGATAGCTCAAATGGAGAGAGTCGGGATTAGTGTGACAACCCCTTCTCTGAGTTCCCTTCCACCAACCACACCTTGTGGGGTTGAAGGTTTTTCTCACTGACTTGTAGGTAGGTGTAGGCGGCAGGGTCAACATCTTTGGCGTCGTTGCTGGGGACAAGCTTTCTTGTACCTGGGAAATCGACTAACCTTTTGGTTTTAGCATTTTTGAACTTTAGATTTAGATTCTTGCTCAAGTGGCAAATCCACTCAATCCAAATTTTGCAAGAGTCTCTACTAGGAGAAATTCAAGTGGTCTAGTTAGCCCCTCTCCTAATCTTGAAAGGGTTTTTAGAGAGAGGTTGAATAGACTTTCTCATAGTAGAGCTCTTGCTAGTCTTGGGCAAGAGGCTATTTCTGATACTCATTTCCTTTTTCAAGAACAAGTAGAGCCTAGCATCATGAATGACCTTTTTGCTCCTTGTGACTTCACTAACATAAATGGCTATCCTCACAATATCCCTGACAAGGCTATTGAAAAGTTTCCTTCCTTTCAAGGTAACAATGCCATTAGTGTTACATCACATGTGAAAAACTTTAATGTTTGTATCTTTAAATGGCGTAACACTGTTAATTATGAGGATGTGAAGATGAGGCTTTTTGTTTTATCTTTAGAAGAGGATGCTCTTGATTGGCTCACTGAACAACCTGCTAAATCATATAACTCTTTACAAACCATTCTGACTACATTTTTAGATAAGTTTGGAGAGAAGAAGGAAAATAGGCATTTGATAAATGCCATTACCAACATGAAGAAAAACGAGAATGAGACCATGTAGGAGTTTAACAAGAGATTTAATGAATTAGTAAAAAGCATGCCTGTTACTGTTAAACCTACTGATGAATTTCTTTTATGCTCATATCTAGATGCTTTTGGGGTTGACACTGCCTATGAGTTGAGGAGGAAGGAGCCTACGAATCTAAGTGTAGCTCAATCTGAAGCCATGAAGATAGAAAGGGCTAGAAAGCAATTAGGAAAATCTGAAATTCTTGGGTTCAATAGAGGACCATCAAAATCAAATGATTCCAAAGGCAAGGCCAAGGAAGAGACTACCCATGATCCTATTAAAGAATTAACTCAACTCATCAACAGCATGGAAGAAATCACATTAAAGAAATGCAAGCCATGCAAAATAGGTTGGTGGCCATGGAGAGATCACAAGTGCAAAAATTCCAACCTAGGCCAAATGATAGATGGCAAAAGAATAAAGGCCCTCAACAGGAGCATCGCCCTCCAAATCCATCGGAATCCACCAACATGGTAGATCAGATTCCCCCTTTTTGTAGGCCATGTAATCAGTTCCATGAAGAACCCACATGCCCATATGTGAAGAAATCATGGAAAGTGGCATGTTAGGAGATGTACATGTAGGGACAAATGGTCAAATCAATATGTTCTCCATGGAGGATTAGATATACACCATTGAGAGAAATCAAGAGATTGACATATGCCTAATAATCTTGGGGTTTACAATATGATTGCAAATTTTGACGAGGTCACTAAGATTTTTGGGGAAAAACCTACATATGGACATATTCTTGCTATGGCAAAACAAAAAGGAATGACTTATCAGAGAAGGGATATCCAAGACCAGAATAATCATAGAAATTTTTCTCCTCCTACTTTAGAATTGAATTTTGACTTCGGCAATTGGTTGAATAATGCAAAGGTTTCTATTCCAGTGACAAAACTTTTAAAGATGCCATCTCAAAGGGCCAAGTTACTAAGTGCCATTGAAGTTACTCAAAGGGAAGAAAAGCCTAGTGACGAACCAGAAGATGAGGAAATTGTATTGAAAAGTATGAACTATTATGTGGGGAATGAAGATCATCTACCATTTTATGTTTTTTTGATAGTGAATGATCATCTTTTACACAACTGCATCCTTGATTCAGGGGCTTCATCAAATTTCATGACCAAAAAAGTCATGGAGCAGCTGAATTTAAGGGTTTCTAGGCCCTATCACAACATATGTTCAATGGATTCTAAAAGAATTGAAATGTGTGGGATAATTAAAGATTTATAGGTTTTCCTAGTTGCATACACAGATAGAATAATGACTATGGATATTGTTGTGATAGATGTTCCAGATTCATGGGGAATGCTCTTATCAAGAAAATGGGCATCAGATCTAGGTGGAAGCCTTCAAATGGACTTATCATATGCCACCATCCCCATGCCTAATAATACCCTTGTTAGACTTGATTGAGAGTTAGAAAAAAGATATCATGTTGAAGATCCAAAGAAACCCAACAATGAGATTATCTATAGATCATGCCAGACAAGGAGTGATGAAGTGTTGACAAATTTCTTTCCCCCCTTAACAGAGCAGATTCAAAACGAAGAGATTAGGCATAGCTTAAAAAGATTGGGTACTTCAAATTTTCCATCAGAGCAGTTTCAAGACAAAGCAGTAGGACTGGAAATAAATGCATCATCATCACTATCGTAACTAACCAAGAAGAAAAAAAGCGAAAAAAAAAAGAAAAAAGATATAAAAAATGAACCACCAGTTTTGAGCAGGATCAAGCCTCAACGCATCAATAGTCGGAAAGGGAAAAGGAAGAGGTTTGGTATATTTGATGGCCACAAACATGTTAAAATTGGGGCAAGTCATAATCCCAAGATAGTCAGAATTGGGCAAGGCACATCAAAGAAAGAACCTATGGACTTGCCTGCAAGTAGGTAGGTTCTCCAGATGGATTTCACCGAAGACATCTGATGCCATGAGGCATATTTTTGTATCTTATTTCTAACCTTATCTCGTGTCATTTTTGTTTAAGTAGCTTTATTTCATGAATAAATTGTCATTTATGCTCTTAGAATAAATTTCCATTTCTTTTTCTTTGTACTTTATTTCATTTGATGATATTTTGAATGGATACTACTAATATATGTCTTTTGTCGGTTGATGCAGATTCTAGGTTCTTGCACACTATCACTTTGTATCTAGCATGCATCCCCATATGGAGCCAAAAGTTGACCACTGAAGTGGCACCTGATGATTATATGAAGACTCCATGCCCAAGGATGATCCAGAGGACACTTGTACCATCAAATATCGTCAGTGAATAGATTTTTTTTAACTTTACCTCTATCTTCTCATCATCTTTCTTGTACCCAGATTCCGCACCCTACGAGGAAACGTAATAAGTGATACTAGTAATGATGAGTTTTGAGTCTATAACAGGGCTATGATGTTGGGACTCGATCAACAAACGAGTACACCTTGGAGTGTTTTCTTTATCTGGTCAATTATCCCTTCTTTTTTAGAGGCGGATAATTTTTTAGGTTTTTTCACTCACATTTTAACCCAAAGCCGGGGTGATGGTTTGAAAGCTGAGCCCCCTGACACATATTAGTGTCTAGAGTTGATGTATGTTACCATACTAGATTACACAGAAAATTTCGTGGAATTTGGTTATCTCTAGGTAGTCATTTTTATATTTTTTAGATTTCCCGCTGGTCAAAAATTGCAAATAAAATTGCATTTAAATTGTAGTAAGTGTAGTCTAAAGACGTTGTATGGGGTATGAGTAATCAAAATTACACCTCTCACCCTCAAATTTCTACTATAACAAACTTTGAGGGGTTAATAATGTGTTTTGGACCCTCAAAACCCACTTTTCCTAAGTTTAGTGGCAAATCTGGTAATTAATTAAGCCAGAAATTACATAAATGGAGAAAAAATAAATATCGACACATGCTAAATGTTGTGGAAATGAGGTGGAAAATTATGGGGGAGTTAAGGTGAAGTCCCAAGGTGATGTGGACTTTTGAAATCAGGGAAAGGACATGTGCTCAAATAAAATCGAATTTCTGGCATTAAATGAAAAAGTTGCTTGGAAATTCGAATTTGTGAAGTTAATGCACATTTGGGCGGATTTGGGAGAATATTTTGTGGAAAATTGTCCCCACATGGGCTACTACCCATATACACTTGTCATTCCACCATAAAATTCGAATTTGGCACATAAGGGAAGAAGAAAATGATGTCCACTTGCCAGAATTCAATTTTTACACTTGGCATTGGAGCTCCATTCAACAAATTCGAATTTCTCTTTGGGATTGTCACCTAATGCCACTTGTTTAATCACTTCTACATTGGGATTGGCTCCAATGACATTTGTCATTATCATTCTTCATTGGGATTTGCTCCCAACTCTCTATATAATAGAGCCATGGGCTCTTACATTGTATAATATTGTTACTAGTTATTGTGCTTGCAGAAGCGTTGTTGCCTTGTACATTTTCGGAAATATCAATAAAGACTTTGGGGTTTCATTCATGAGGTGTTCCTCCTTTTCGAGTGTGATGAATTGTTGAGCATTGGTATAATTCATTTTACTCATGCTTTGATCTAATTTGCTTCCACATGCTCTTGTATATTTGTTAATGTAGAGCTATCTTGCATTGACATTTGATTTAGAAGTATGCTCTAGGTATAGAATGCTCTAGTTGGTTTTCAATAAATCTCTGGAGTTTCTTATCATTGTTTATTGCTAAATCTATATGGAACTAATTCTTGATTGAAGTTTTGTAGAGGGAACATCTTGTTGGGATTACAGAATCAAGCGTAAGGAGAAGCGTTTAGAGAGACCAACCCACTCTTGATACATTTGTTGGACACCTAATCCTAAATGGGTTAGTGTGGAAGTCGAATGGACAAAAGCAGTCCAAGAGACCTTGGGATGTGAATCCCAATGGTCACATAATGTACTATAAATGTAAATCTCTTGTTAATAAAATTGAACTCACAAGATTTATCTTTCCTATTTCTCTCACTCCCCATGTGTGTTTAACATGATCTCAGAGCAGGCGTATTCCTGCCCTGCATAATTAATTTGAGCCATTTGTTTATGGCCTTTCTGTGCAGTTTATTTCTGCCATATTCACTTGAATGTTTCTCTGCCTGACTGCCCATGAACGTTCCTGAAAGAAGTGTTGTCCATTATTCTTTGTGCATTATTCCCTGACCAGCGCTGTCCAAGCTGTCCTGACATAACGCCTCTATCCGTCCAGTGCTGCTCTGCCTCTATCCTGACATAATTTGCTCTCTGTACCTGCGCTCTCATTCTCCGCTGATTCTATAAGTACAAAACCCATAACGGGCCCTGCAAACACCTGGCAGCCCTTCAATCTATGAATAAACAGTGCCCTCAACCGACCTCAGAGATAAATTTTACAATTCACCAAGTCTGATACCGCAAAATCCCCATCTTTAGAAGCAGCTCTGCATACTCGTGCCTTCTATAGGCGGCAGCTTACTTTAAAGTAGCGACCTGGGACTGCATCTGTGCAGCCCTGACTTTTGCAGCCGTTGCACGGTGGAAAAACTGCTCCCGGGAGAGGGTTCTAACATTCTTCAAATATGAATCAACAGGAATACTACCCTCCTGAGCAGCCTTATCCAAGGAATACAAAATGTCCTCAATTGCCAGATTTGTGGCAGTGCACTCAAGCATTTGCCTAGACAAGGCATCACACGGCTCGAACACATCGTCGATATCGACATTGGTCTTAATCTTATCCTCGTTATTCCGCAACCATGAATCCAGTACATCATTGTTGGTAAGAATAAGCTGCAATTGCTGCTCTAACCCCTCTTTCTCGTCCTGCATCTCCCTCAAGCCTTTTTCAAGCTGCTCCTCCCTCTGCCTCAACTCTGCCTGAGTGTTAAATAACCCATCCATCTCCACCTCCGTCGCCTTCCTCAACTCAATCATGTCGGTGTGCAGCGATTCTACCAATCTATTGATTGCATTCCTCCTAAAAACCTCCGATGGGTCATCTGCGTTGGAGAGCCTCTGCGGAGATGGCGGCAAGCGGTTATAAGGATAGAAGCTGAGAATTAAGAAGCAACTCTGCATACTCGAAGCCATTTTAACAACAGCTTATCTGCACTACGCTGCTACCCAACAGAACCAGTGTGAAATATATAGGCCTCTACTCTGACTTTATATTACGCTGGCCCAAAATATCTACCAAATGCAAATGCAAAGTATATACAGTGAAAGATCCGTGAAAGCGGTCCGGCATCATCCGATCGGGCCCCAACGTTAAACGAGCTAGCGCTCTGCCAAACCACGTGGGGATCATCGATCAAGGAGTCCTGTCATGAGAAGATACTAAACGGTTTCCTTTTGTCTGCATTTCAATTGGGCTTACGATTGGAAAGGTTCCAACTGTGGGTGTTGTTTACAATCCGATAATTGTTGAGATTGGTACAAAGCGGGATAAAGAAACTGTTGACATCACTGCAAATCAGATTAACAAGCTACTTTTCAAGTGTATTATCTCGTCAATTGGAAACAGAACCACAGCATCAGCATGATTATCGACATGATTATTTGTCGCTACATGTGACCTCTTGCACATCATCTTACAATGATCCTGTCTACTGGAACTTTGTCCACTCTGGCCCACTGTTGTAGCAGCCTTTGAAGATAGAAATCCTTCCGGAGAGCCTATTACTTGTTTATTCTCATCTCTAAAAGCATCTTCCATATCAGATGAGATGCACTTTTCTTTCAGCCAGGTAAATACAACCTGTTGAAGCAGCTTTTCTTTTGGCACTATTTCATGCATACACTGGATATGAAGTGATTTAAAAAGGGCAAGGGCACACATCAAAGTTTGGGTTTTCATACTTTCCATGTACTGAATTGAGTGCGTTAAAGTAAAAGGTGCATGATTTGGTTCTATGAATTGAATGATGAGTATGAAAGTCTATACTCATAGATTGGAAATGAACTTTTGTATAAAGTTATGTTTTAAGATTTGTGATTTGGGTTTTATAAAAGCCCTATGAAATAGGAATAAGTTATGATGAAAGTATGTGAGTTAATCATGAAAGTATGGTGAAAGTTTGGGATGATGTGTATAATCTCATGTGAATATTGGCATGGTTTAGGAAGCATTTGAGTATTGTTTTTGCCTGAAGGTGAGTGGATCGAGATTGATACTATTGAATGATTTTGAACATATATTGGAAAGCTTCCGTAGGTTGAAATGGGAAAGTGTGAATTGGCTAGTGATTGAAGTTTTTGATTCGGTAATGCTGGGATGCATTCTTCTATGTTTTAGATATTAATGATCGTGGGTATTGCAGGCCTAACCCTGCGTCACTTTTC